>OW240920.1:23597208-23775617 GCA_933207985.1 Pelobates cultripes | reverse complement strand
TCAGTCTCTCTCTCTCTCTCTGTCAGTCTCTCTCTCAGTCAGTCTCTCTCTCTCTCTCAGTCAGTCAGTGTCAGTCAGTCTCTCTCACTCTCTCAGTCTCAGTCAGTCAGTGTGAGCCAGTCAGTCTCTCTCTCACTCTCTCTCTGTGTCAGTCAGTCTCTCTCTCTCTCAGTGTCAGTCAGTCAGTCTCTCTCTCTCTCTCTCACTCTCTCTCTCACTCTCTCAGTGTCAGTCAGTGTGTGGCTCTATCCCTACCTCAGTACGAGCTCCGCTGCTGCCATTGTCCGGCACACTGTGACTCTCTGCCGCATTCTCCCACAGCAGGATCACAGCCCCGATCAGGGCCCCGACCCCCAGCACTAAAACGGAGCGGAGTCTGAAGCCCCGGGAGTTGGGAACCGGAGGACCCCCAGGAGGACGGGAGCCTCGGTTACCCTTTCGGGGCGACATCGGACCAAACCGACCAATCAGCAAAGAGGAACATGAGGGCACAGCGAGCGCTCCACCAATCAGGAAGCAGGGGCAGACACGAACTAGATCAACCACCAATCAAAACGCGCTGTTCGAAACCCTGTCTGAAAAATTAGGATATAATTGAAGACTTGCAGCCAATCAACAGCATGTGGGCGGGGCACAACAGTAAAAGAAGGGCGTGGCAAAGCGTTCTTTCCTCCAATAACGTTGCACAGACTAAAGTAGTCAACCAATTAGTATCCAATCCAGAAGTAATGGGCGGGGTAACTGTTGGACAACTCATCGTAAAACAGACTCTCGGTAACAAGTGCCTAACAGGAAGTCCATACAGCCGAATCCGCCATCTTTAATACTGGCGCCCTTACCTGGAGATGCCCACACCCTGTCATTATCATTTAAAGGGAACGCCATATAAAACTTAGTAAAGTCAATAATAATAATAATAATAATAATAACTACACACATACTGTGCTACCATAAAAAAACAACAACCACCCCAAACAGGAGTTTCACAAGGCCTTGTCCTACTTGTCAGTTCTAATTATGGCCGCTGGGGTAACTGTAAACTCTTTTCACACCTTCCTGGGTGTTTATTTTGGACCCAAATTCCCAATATTTTCAGTATCTCAGGCCCAGGGACTAATTAATGGTGGGTATGAATATTAGATGCTGTGTTCACTTTTCAGGTTGTTTTCATGCACTTTAGAATTTTTTTTTAAAATTTAAATATTCCTTACTGCACCTGTTCCATCATTTTATTTTCCGGTTTTATTTCAGTTATTAGTATTATTATTATTGCCATTTATATAGCGCCAACAGATTCCGTAGCGCTTTACAATATTATGAGAGGGGGGATTTAAAGGACCACTATAGTGCCAGGAAAACATACTCGTTTTCCTGGCACTATAGTGCCCTGAGGGTGCCCCCACCCTCAGGGTCCCACTCCCACCGGGCTCTGGGGAGAGGAAAGGGGTTAAACTTACCTTTTTTCCAGCGCCAGGCGGGGAGCTTTCCTCTGATCCTCCTCTTCGGCTGAATGCGCATGAGCGACAGGAGGTGCGCGCGCATTCAGCCAGTTCATAGGAAAGCATTTGCTTGCGTCTTCTCACTGTGATTTTCAATGAGACAGCCACTAGAGGCTTTAGAGGCTGGATTAACCCATTTATAAACATAGCAGTTAAAATAAAAAAAAAAGGTTAATCCTAGAGGGACCTGGCACCAAGACCACTTCATTAAGCTGAAGTGGTCTGGTTGCCTAGAGTGGTCCTTTAACTAAAAATAGGACAATTACAAGAAAACTTACAGAAAAAAATAGGTTGAAGAGGGCCCTGCTCAATCAAGCTTACATTGTATAGGAGGTGGGGTGTACAACACATTAGGACAGGCTATCAGGGTTATCTGCTATAGTGAGAATTCAAAGAGAATTTTAAATTTAAGGCCAAAGTAACTGAACTGGAAGTATAGTCGAATTGGAGAATTTTTTCAAGTTCGGCTACTGTGACCTAAAATTTTAAATTTACTTTGAAATCTCACTTTAGTAATTAACACTGTATATTTTGGTTCAGAATTTTGTCACCTCCAGTATTATATATATCACACAAACACAAGTGTACCTTTTCTTTCTGCCACTGGTAAAACGTTAACACTGTAACTCAGGTCCGAGTTCTTCAATCAGAGAGCTATTTGGGCAGCGAGAGCGCTCGGTGACAACCTTTCCGGGGATATATAATATATTGTGTGGGTGTACAGTCCAGGGAAAGGGGGTTCTGTCGGAAAGTTTGTCTGCTGTGGCTCTAGGTAAGTGAGGGCACAGCAGGGAGTCAATTGTGTTAGGTGGGGATAATGTAATTAAGTCCCCAGATAAAGTGACCTGTGTACTGTACATTGCTCTGTATGGAAGATCAGTGAGAATCAACATTGCTGTGTATTAATAACTGTGTGCTGTGCAATAAAGAGTTTTTTTTCTACCCCCTGGATTCAGACTTGTCTAAAGCTATTTTAATGCTATAGTTTCTGCTTTACAGGAGAGAAGATCTCCAGAACTATAGTCTCTGCAGCCTGGTCCAGTGGAAGAAGTCCTCAGAGACCCCAAATCAAGCTTTTGCGGCTGGGTCTGAAGTGCTCTAGCAGTAGCGAGGAAGCTGACTTGGCAGAGGCATTCTGTGTGAGTACAAGAGCTCAGTCACAAGGTCCTGTTACTGACTGGTTTGTTTAGCTCAGTGGAGCTAAACTCAAGAGGCAACAATTGCCCAGAGCACCTTGCAACGACTTCTCATTAAGCTACGTTGGGAAGTCTGTGATTGGACAGCCACAGAAAGTCTGGGCGGAGTTAGAAGGGGAAGGCTTGCAAAGGCTGCAGGCAAAATATCTATTAATAAGCACTCACACTTGCAGTGGATATTTGAGAAACGCATGCCACTGCTTAGTACATCGCACTGGACTTGAAACATGCTGTTCAGGAACCCTACTGCCGTCCACAGTAATAGTACAAAATTCCATTAAGAGTCTCCTCTACTGTTGCAGAACATGAAACAAAAGTAGCATGATCTAAATCTATATTAAAAGGGACACTATAGGCACCTAGACCACTTCAACTCATTGAAGGGGTCTGGGTGCAGTGTCCCTGCCCCTTTTAGCCCGGCAATGTAAAACAATGCAGTTAAGACTGGCTCTAGGGGTGGTGGTCTATCAGACAGCCTCTAGATGCACTTCCAAGAGTTGACCGAACTATCACTCCCTTAAACAATGCCGGACGTCCTCACGCTGATAAGGACATCCACCGTCAGTGGAATCCCCATTGGAAAACAGTGAGGCAATAGGTTCCTGTGGGGAGGGCCTAATGCGCTTACCTGGTCCCCCGGATGGTCTTGGAGGAGGCAGCGTACCGAGGGACATCAGTGTTGAAATCGGGTAAGTAAAGGGTTTTTAGCCCTTTATGTGCCACAGGGATTGTGGTGCAGAGGGTTTGTATAACACTATAGCTTCCATTTAAGCCCAAATGTCTCCCCCTACCTATTCCCAGACATCAGAGCAGAGTTCCTTCTGCACAACATGCTGTGTGCGTGAATTCGAACGAGTAGTCGCATACAACATAGCTTTAAAGTCACTTTATTTAGAAATGAAAAATATGTAAAGTCAAGATACAGGGGGTGGAGGTTTTGTCACTGGCGAGCTGTTTCTTGACTTTGTAAATTTTCTAAATAACTTTTTGGACCACACTACTTTACTTCATTTGAAGCAACACTAGAGTAGTCTCTTCACTGAATTCTGCAGACAAGGGATCTGTATGTTTTGGAAGCGATTTTTAGATATATCCCCAATGAAACAAAATACGCATAACACACATGCAAGCTTCCATTGGGGTATATCTACTAAACCGTGATATATATATATATTTATTTATTTATTTTTGGCCAGTGGAGTGTCCTTTTAACGCTAGAACTCCCTGATGAAAAAATAAATAAAAATAATATCTGGCTGAGCCATCAGACTTTTAGGTCACAATAACCAATGGATACATAAAAATACTTAAATATGGCACTTGGACTAATACAGCCCTAAAGTATGAAATTGTTTATATGAAGCATTTGATTGGACAATGCCCAGCACTATCACGGTAGTAGCTGCTAGGGAAAAGGAGGACCTTAATTTTATGGCAAGACAGGAGGCTTCATATTTGCTTTACTTTCTTCACGGAATTCTCCCAACAGCAAATAAATAAACAACTGAAAACAAAACCAACCAATCAGAAGACATTCATACAGTAAAATGTGGCTACGCGACTCCGCCCAATTCCTCTTTCTTTGCTGCTTGCCTTCAGGTGTGGCAGTTCTGATTACATTAGCCTTAGTGCTGTATATTTTGAGTACCTCAGTTTTTTACCATACCATTGTTTTAATTGTATTTTTTGGTCTTAATTATTGCTATTAATTCTTTATTTATACTTCATTATATAGATTCTCCCCTCAGGGCCGACCTCTTGTCGGTTCATAGAGTTTTTTCTTTCTTTTTCTTCACTCCTGCTGGCTCTTCGGCCATTTTATTCTGTTACGCTCTGCTCTTATTATTCCCCTCCCTTTCGGTTCAGGGTTTTTTGCTGACCGTGATCTAAGTCGCTTTTTTTTTTTTTCTTCTTATCTTCCCAAAAACTCTACAAGTCGGGCCCCGCTGCCGCCAGTATTGCGCAGCCTATTCTGACGCTTTTCCCGCCTTTTTTCCCATTAATCTGCCTAAAGGGTGACCCCCTGTTTATCTATATAAAGAAAGAAAAAATGTTATATATATATATATATATTTTATTTATTTTTATTTTATTTTATTTTTTAAATGTGGGTGCCCCCATTTACTACTGCATCTTTTGGTAACCTCCATATGCTTTACTTGGGTGACCCTCTTTTAACATTGGGTGACCCCCAATTATAAACAAAGGGTGACCCCCTTTCATATCTGTTTTTTCTTTATTATTTTTATTGGTATTTTAATTAAAACATTACTTTATTAGCTTGTTGCCTGCCTTTTATATGATATGATTTTTGGTCAGTGTTATATTACCCTTTCATTATTGTCATATGTCTGACCAACAAGAATTTACTGTTTCCGCTAAGCTCAAATCATGGCTCTTTACTGCCATAGCAGAGTCTATGCCCAAAGCCATAGCAGCATTCCACGAACAATCCAATCCTGTTCCCAAACCACCTATGACGCAAAGTTTCTCAGACTCTGAGGATTCACATAATGGATATGACCATGAAGGGGCCTCACACAAACGTCCATGGAAGGGCAACAGTGCCTCAGCCGGTAAAGGCAAGGCACCGGCTAAAAATCCGGGGTTGACAAATCCCCCACTGATGCACTACATGTGAATATTCCTTACGTCAAGGAGTCTTTTGTTAATCAGCCTCTGGTTTCCCAAGCCTCTAACACAATTAATCCCTCAAAAACCCAGGATCAGTCTACCTTATTAGATCTTAGTGGCCAAGCCTTAGTTGATCCCAGGATCATTAAACATCCCGCTCGAGTGAGTTAGTCCCATCAGACCATATTCTGCAGAATGTGGCTCTGCAAGCCTCTTGAAAAGGAGATTCGGAATAAGATGATAGCAGAATGTCCACATCCAACAATACCTGACAAGATGGCACTCACGCCTGAATTTGATCCTCTCCTGATCACCTTTCTAAGCAAGTTGGGTAAAGACCCCCGCAAAGTCCTTAAACAGGGTCTTAAAGTAGTTCAGGACAAGTTGCTTGACATCGCTGGCCCAATTATACAAATCTTTATTCTTGCTGATGAAGCTCTAACAGACGGTACCTTGGATCCACATTTGGTACGAGTATGGGCACAAAGGGCCTTATGTTTACTTGGCAATGCTAATGTAACTATTTCAACTGAACGACGCAAAGCTGTCTTATATAAGATTGACGCAAAATTGGCAGATTTGAGTTCTAAAGAACTGGGGCCAGAAGCTAATGGCCTAATGTTTGGTGATCAATTCATGAGAGACCTCAGACATGTTTCTGTTTTTACCTCTCTTATTAAAGCTCAAACATGCCTGCGCAGAGTGATCCACTCGTCATTTTTCTGGCAGGGCTGGTCGCCATAGAGGCCGAGTTACTGGCAGGACTGTCTTCACAGGCTATAGGCCTCGTGCCACTGAACCTTGGAACTCTGATTATGAACCGCCCATATCACAGACAACTCTTCACAAACAGAGGATCGATCAGAGGACATGGGTCTGCTTCCCTCAGGGGTCACACTGCTGCACCTACCCGACCTACCTTATTTTCTAATACCGATTGCAACCCATTTTTTACCCAATAGTGGTCTCTACTCACTCAGGATCCTTAGATCCTTCAAAATGTTTCAGGGTTTCACATAGATTTCATCTCAGACCCACTACAAGAGTTTCCTCCTCACCCTCTAAGGATGTCCCAATTGGACACAGCCATTTTACACTCAAAACTCTGTAATCTCAGAGACAAGGGTGCGATCGAACATTCTCCATTCTCCCACCCAGGTTTCTTAGCAAAATTTTCATGATCCGGAAGAAATCCAACAAACTTCGCCCATCATCAATTTAAGAAACTTAAATCAGTTTATCATCATTTCTAAATGGAAGGCATACCAATGCTTCGAGACCTCCTCTGTGAGGGAGATTGGTTCTCCCACTTTGAAGAGAAGCTTACCTTACAGTTCCGGTGGTGTCTTCCCATCGCCCCTTTCTACAATTCTTTCTACAGCCTCCAAGGTTGGGGGGCTACCTGCTCCGACCTCTCCACGGGCAGACTCTGGCCACAGTCGGAACTAACGTTTCATATCAATTGCCTCGGACTGATGGCCGTCTCCTTTGCGATGTGCAGCTTTGCCAAGGACACCTACAACTGTTCTTTGCTTCTCAGGATGGACGTTTCCGCTGTCCTTTAAGTCAATCGTCTAGGGGGTTCTTGATTAAAACTCCTTTCAGACCTGACAAGTGAACTTGATCAGTTTGGTCTGGACAGGAACCTCTCTCTTTGAGCAGAATACCTTCCAGGACAGTCACTGGCGAGATGCCAGCGATTGGCACCTGGATCCGGGCATTTTCCATCATCTACTTCGCAGGCCTCTCACTCTGGACCGGTTTGCCTCCAGACCGAATCGTCAGACCAACGCCTTTTTCCGTTGGTTACCAGATCCGATGTCTCAAGCAGTCGGTGCATTCCTACAGCAATGAACATCAACAGGGGCGCTTATGCCTTTCCACCCTTTTCGATGATGTCTCGAACATCATCTCAGGGTTCTTGGGAGTCAAGATCCTCTTAACTCCTCTCTGGAGGGCCCAGCCTTGGTATCCCAATCTCCGAAAAATGTTTGCAGATTATTATCTGCTTCTCCTAGTATCTCACAATCTCCTCCACGATTCTATAGGGGACTTCCATACTCTTGCTTATCCAAGGTAGTCTTCGACTCGTGACTTAGACTGTTTCAGGGTATCCTGGTATGTCTCAGGACTTTCAGACTCTGCTTGAGGACTCCTCTGGGATTCATGGACCTCCAGAACTCGTAGAGTATACCTTTCAGTATGTTTTCTGGGTTAGCTGGTGTTTGGAAAGGGATATTGATCCCTTTTCTACTACTTTGGTAAATATTTTGAACTTATCTTCTCTTTTTGACAAAGGAAAGTCTTACCATACCATAAACGTTTTTTGTTCTGCTATTTCGGCAGCTCATTTCCCGATTGACATGTTTCTGGTTGGGAAAACATCCTTCTGTTTGCAGATTGTTACACGGTAGTCGTCTTTCTCGACCCCCGGCTTCTTGATACTAATTCGGAACTTTCCTTACACCAACTTTCAGCCAAACATTATTGCATTGTTTGGTTTTGTTTTGTCGAGTTTCTGACATGTCCTTTGGCTTCCATGCTTTTGCATTCACCCCTGAGGGTTTAAGCTTTTCCATTGTTCGTCACACAAAGGTTCTTTCCACCTCTGTTTTTTTTATCCTTACTTTCCGGATAGACCTTTTCTTTGTGTTGCTCGTTGCTTACAGAGATACTTATCTCCCCTCTTCAGGCTCCATCGGGACCTCTGTTTGTATCTTATATTCGCCCTTATAACCTTGTGTCCTGTCCCACGATTGTTTGGACTAGATGGCTTCTTTGTCTTGCGGGCGTTGAAGCTTCTTTTGGTGCCCATTTTTTGCGGGGCGTGGCTGAGTTCTCCGCCTTGGTCACCAGGGGTCTTTTTATCTTCCGCTGATTGGTCACGTGAATCCACTTTCCATACCTTCTATTTCCTACCTGCATCTCATGCATTTTTCCATTTACTCTCCAGGCGTTAAAACAGGGAATATAACTGGGCCCAACACAAACTGCCCTTAGTGGGATGCCCGGAAGTCCAGCACACAGAACCCACCACAACATAAGACACCAACCATACAAAAGCAGAGAATAAGGCTGCGCCAAGAAAATAAAAATAAGTCCAAATAATAAAATGTTCTAATAAGAGAGTCCCAATGGTAGGAGGTGTTTCAATTGGTGTGGTGTCTTCCTTAGCAGTGGTCGTCTGTCTCACGATATGAAAGACACAATGGGAGAGAGCCAATTGTGCAGGGTGTATAAATAAGTAATATTTGAATGAAATATAAATTACACACTCACATTGCCATGAGCTAGGACCAGCCCAGGTATGATGGGCATACGGCGGATAACCCTCCGCTTGTAGGGGTGCTTTTCCTCCTGGAACGTCCTGGTGTCCAAATTCTCAGGGAAAGAAAATAAAAACAGCCAATAGTGCTCTCTGATAAGATGGTTCGTAAAAAGAATAAAAAGTAAATAAAATATACTCACAAGTAGAGTGCAGGTCAATCTGCACTCTGATATTCGCGTGGGTGGTATAATCCCCACCTTAGGATATGCCAGGAACAATAAATGAGGTTAAAAGTAATAATAATTATAAAATTATTTATTAGTACAATATATTAAAATATATATATTTTTTTAATATATTGTACTAATAAATAATTTTATAATTATTATTACTTTTAACCTCATTTATTGTTCCTGGCATATCCTAAAGTGGGGATTATACCACCCACGCGAATATCAGAGTGCAGATTGACCTGCACTCTACTTGTGAGTATATTTTATTTACTTTTTATCCTTTTTACGAACCATCTTATCAGAGAACACTATTGGCTGTTTTTATTTTCTTTCCCTGAGAATTTGGACACCAGGACGTTCCAGGAGGAAAAGCACCCCTACAAGCGGAGGGTTATCCGCCGTATGCCCATCATACCTGAGCTGGTCCTAGCTCATGGCAATGTGAGTGTGTAATTTATATTTCATTCAAATATTACTTATTTATACACTCTGCACAATTGGCTCTCTCCCATTGTGTCTTTCATATCGTGAGACGGACGACCACTGCTAAGGAAGACACCACACCAATTGAAACACCTCCTACCATTGGGACTCTCTTATTAGAACATTTTATTATTTGGACTTATTTTTATTTTCTTGGCGCAGCCTTATTCTCTGCTTTTGTATATATTCCCACTGTAGAGGGTTAGAGGGTGACCCTCTATATAGGCCGCTGCCTTTATTTTTGTATATAGTTATTATTAGCGCTAACCTTTCTTTCCTCTCTTCTTATAAGACACCAACCATACCTCACGAACCGGAGCGCTTTTCACCCGAAAGTGACCCCCCCGACACCAAACTCTGGACAACGACGACGACTAAGACGACCACAAGACACTTTAGCAACACCCCAATGGCCCAACACACCTGACCACGGAGTTCAGACACTCGGGGAGGGTAGACATGACAGTTTTGACCCGCACGGCAACTACACCCATGTCGGTAACCCAGTAAGAGACCTCCCGGACAGACTACACACCACCTTCTTGACAATTGCCTCCCCGACCCCACCTGCCAGACTCCGAACAGGCCCACCCACGGGGAACCCCCGGCTCGCATCGCCGTTGCCTGCGAATTTTCCCTCCTTACCTCTGAATATCAAGTTTCACCTTTCATGCCCCACACCTCAGCTCGCACTTTAACAGCACTATGTACTCCACTCCCACCACACACTCTAACCCCTTAAATTACCTACACCAAGGTAAAGTTAGATACAGCTGATACTGTTAGATATGTGACCTGCAACACATAAAATGTACACCCGTAAAATGTAACTAGAACTGTTTACGATGCTGGCCTGCTCAGCCATGCAATCCGAATTCTCAATGCTAAACTTTACTGGTGTATAATGTCTGCCACTAATAAAAACCTTGAATAATAATAAAAAAAATTTTAAAAAAAGCAAATATAAAGACTACTGTCTTGCCATAAAATTAGGGATTATTCTAGCTGTGATCGAATAATCCAAATTTTATTAAAGACAGGAGGCAAATATTTTCCCACCCATTGGCTTCTTTAAATCTTTCAATGTCCCACCCCTTTATTTCATCCACTTTGGGAAATTCAGGTAAGGTCTTACATGCCTCATATATCATTGTAATGTGTTTAGATTACTCTAGTTTTCATAAGAGATATATGTATATTGTATTGCATAATTTACATATGACTTGTCACATTATTGTTTGTTTCTCTATGACCGCCAGTCTACCCATCACACCATACTTTCACAAATTTTCTTTTCATTCTAGTGTGAAGTTTCTTCTTGTCCTTCACGGCCCCTTTGATTCGTCTCTTCATTAGACTCTTTATGTCTCATTTACTCGGTTGACTACGCTTTGTGTTTTGGGGACTATTTTCTGGTTTACATGGTTGACTTAAAGTTTCAGGTGCATCAAGAAAGAGGAGTTGGGAAGAGTCTTATAGCCACATATTACTGTCTAGATGTCTTCTGATTGGTTGATATTGTTTTCAATTCTTTAACGGTTTCTTTGCTGCTGGGAGGATTCAGTAAAGAAAGTAAAGCAAATATTCGCCTCTTGTCTTTAATAAAATTTAGATTATTCAGTCACTGAAGCTAGAATAATCCCTAATTAGCTGCAGAGACTAGTTCTGCAGTGAATGAAAGGTAAATAACATGGATATTAAAATCGCATTTAAATGGACATTGTAGGCACTATAAACCATTTCATCTCATTGAATTGATCATCATGCGTGGAGTCCTCTGGCACTGTCAAACTGTTTTTGAAAAGTTTAACACTAAATAACGGTCACTGGCCACCCACAGTCTGACTCCCACTAGAGATGTTACAAAGCAATATTACACACTTACTTTTAGCTATACCGAGTCATAACCACAATGGGTGGGTGCTGTGATAAGCTGAAAGATTAGCTGACACTTTTGGCCAATCATAACCACCCATTGGTGTTCTGGCTTATGCATCCTCATTAGCCCAAGCAGCAAAGAGGCTTCAGAGTTCATCATTTAGCATTAAAACATACAACCACACCCAACCCACCACACACACGTGCAGCCAGCATGCACATACACACGCGCAGCCAGCGCGCACACGCAGCCAACACACACAGCATGCACATAAACAAACGCACGCAGCCAACACACATTATATATATATATATATATATATATATATATATACACACACATTATACACACACACCCCCCCAACCACACACTACAAACAGCCAGCAAACACACATTATATCCAGCCAAAAACACACCCCCCCCACACACACACACACTAAAAAGGGAGAACATAGGACGAGACATCCCAAATAAAAATATAGCAGAGTTGGAGTACTTTCTGACAATGTCCCGGTCTAAGCAGAATTCCCAAAACATTCTAATTTGAAATTGTGTGTCAGGACAAGTAGATTTTTTTTTTTTTTTTTTTTTTTAAATTTACACACACACACACACACACAAATGACATAGCCGGAATGAATGCAGATTGAGGCAAGATACTGAAGGATATGATATGACATGAGGGGTAAATGACAAAGGGAAGGAGATGGCAAGTGATTTGGGGATAGCAGGACACAGCATATGAATGAAAGTGAGCATATAAGAACTGATACAGGGAAGAACACTCAAAGAAGCCACAGTAGTAGTCTGAATTTACAGGATTAAATGGACACCCCACTAATATAAAATTATATTTATACAAAATTAATAAATCACGATCTAGTGTACCCAAATGAAAACATGCATGCAATCGTTTTTGCATTTCCCCCCCCACTGCCGCTATATCTAAAACCAGCTTGAACGGTCTGCAGCCTTTGCAAGCTCCCCTTCTATCTCTGCCCAGACTTTCTGTGTTTGTCCAATCATAGACTTCCCAATTAGACGTCTTTGCAAGGCAGGTGCTCTGGGCAGTTGAGTTAAAGGGACACTATAGTCACCTGAACTTTAGCTTAATGAAGCAGTTTTGGTGTATAGAACATGCCCCTGCAGCCTTACTGCTCAATCCTCTGCCATTTAGGAGTTAAATCCCTTTGTTTATAAACCCTAGTCACACCTCCCTGCATGTGACTTGCACAGCCTTCCATAAACACTTCCTGTAAAGAGAGCCCTATTTAGGCTTTCTTTATTGCAAGTTCTGTTTAAGTAAGATTTTCTTATCCCCTGCTATGTTAATAGCTTGCTAGACCCTGCAAGAGCCTCCTGTATGTCATTAAAGTTCAGTTTAGAGATTGAGATACAATTAGTTAACCCCTTAAGGACGGAGCCAAATGTACACGTTGTGAACAAAACAAAATGTAAACAAAACCTGGCATTTGCGCTAAATGTCTGTTCAACCGCAATTCACCTCTTTCATATTAAATGCACCCACCCTTATTATATATATCATTTTATTCAGGGGAAACAGGGCTTTCATTTAATATCAAATATTTAGCTATGAAACATAATTTAATATGAAAGAAATGGGAGAAAATAAGAAATTTTGTTTTTTTAGTTCTACATGACATTTTAAACTGTCAATGTCATAATACGGTTTGCTTTTACTGCAATAAAATACACATATCTGTATTCAGCAAAGTCTCACGTGTAAAACAGTACCCCCTATGTACAGGTTTTATGGCGTTTTGGGAAGTTACAGGGTCAAATATAGCACGTTACATTTGAAATTCGCCAGATTGGTTACGTTGCCTTTGGGACTTTATAGTAGCCCAGGAATGAAATTTACACCCATAATGGCATACCATTTGCAATAGTAGACAACCCAAGGTATTGCAAATGGGGTATGTCCAGTGTTTTTTAGTAGCCATTTGGTCACAAACACTGGCCAAAGTTAGCGTTAGTATTTGTTTGTGTGTGAAAAATGCAAAAAACGCAATTTTGGCCAGTGTTTGTGACCAAGTGGCTACTAAAAAAAGACTGGACATACCCAGTTTGCAATACCTTGGATTGTCTACTATTGCAAATGGTATGCTATCATAGGGGTAATTTTTATTCTTGGGCTACCATAGGGTCTCAAAGGCAACGTACCCAATCTGGCAAATTTTAATGTGAAAAAAAATGAAACACAAGCCTTATATTTGACTCTGTAACTTTTGAAAACACCATAAAACCTGTACATGAGGGGTACTGTTGCAAAAAAAGTCACTTTTACTGGCGATATCATCATTGTAATACATTTTACTATTTTGAAACACTAATATTTGTGTTCAGCGAAGTCCCCCGAGTAGAACAATACCCCCCCATGTACAGGTTTTATGGTGTCTTGGAAAGTTATAGGGTTAAATAAGGTAATACCTTGGGTTGTCTACTATTGCAAATGGTATGCCATTATGGGTGTAAATTTCATTCCTGGGCTACTATAAAGTCCCAAAGGCAACGTAACCAATCTGGCGAATTTAAATTTCAAATGTAACGTGCTATATTTGACCCTGTAACTTTCCAAAACGCCATAAAACCTGTACATAGGGGGCACTGTTTTACACGTCAGACTTTGCTGAATACAAATATGTGTATTTTATTGCAGTAAAAGCAAACAGTATTATGACATTGACAGTTAAAATGTCATGTAGAACTAAAAAAAACAATTTCTTACTTTCTCCCATTTTTTTCCATATTAAATTATGTTTCATAGCTAAATATTTGATATTAAATGAAAGCCCTGTTTCCCCTGAATAAAATTATATATATAATAAGGGTGGGTGCATTTAATATGAAAGAGGTGAATTACGGTTGGACAAACATGTAGCGCAAATGCCAGGTTTTGTTTACATTTTGTTTTGTTCACAACGTGTACATTTGGCTCCGTCCTTAAGGGGTTAAGAAGAGTTAAGGACAGATTTACAGACCAAAACAGGAGAGAGTCTCACATACCTATGACATGATTGAGGGGACATGGTGGCAACGAGGGTAGATAAAAGACAATACTAAGTAATTGAAAAGGAAGTAGATCAGTCTACACCTTGTACATATCACAAAAAAAAAACATATAAAGCTTTGCTATAACTTTTCGTGACTGAAAAACTTATGGTCACAAAGTGTCGTGCATTTTCTCTTTCATTGGGGAGGGGCTTATAACCGCGATTTGTAAACATTGCTACAGCTATAAGCCAGAACCCCCGACACTTGCACAGCAAAGGAAGAATGTTTTACCTTCTTTGCATTGCCAGTTTTGTGAATCTGCCGCCTCCGGGACAAAGTACTTCTCCCATAAGCTTCAGGTGGGCAAAAAAGATCAAACCCCTAAAGACCAGAATGAATGACTCTTGATCGGCAAGGCTGCATGTCTTAACTCTTAGCTTTACAGATGAAGGGGAATGTATGTGCATTCGTTCCCAATACGGTCTCAAATCATGGCACCATAACCACTATAGACAATGGTCTCAGAGAAGTAATTTTCTGAAAGTGTCTGTTAAAGTTAATTTAAGTGAAGACTTTTTTTAGAGCAATTTGTAATGAGGGGGCTGATTGTGGACCCTCGGACGGTGTGAAATCTTCCAACATTCTGTGGCACATAATAGTGGAAAAGAATCTACTGACTATGCAACCAATACAGAAGGCTTTAGTAGTTGGTGGTTACAGTGCCCCTTTGATCACCGTTCTCACAAGGTGACAATATGTACTCCCACAACACAGTTTTTTCAGCAAGCACCAAACTGTAAAACTGCATTTTAAAGCACAAGACAAAATCAGTTATATGGAAAATGTGGTTTTCAATTCACTATATTTACTGCTTAGTGAATAAACCCAAGCAGCTCAAGTAATTTTCAAGAACACTGTAAAAAAAACAAAATGCTGTCCCACCAACATTCACCCCATCAAGGTGATACACTGACATCAATGCACTTATAAATAATCCCTTTTATTCAAACTTTCACACAGCAGAGTCCCCATTCTTCTAATTTCACCTGCCTTCATCACCCTCCCCATGCCCTCTTCCTCTTCCCCGGGTACACTCTCCTGGTAGCACCCAGTTATTGTCATGTAGTCCCAGCTGGCAACCTGGTGCTGCCCTGTCCGGTTTGCGGCAGCACATCCAGTAGGAACGGCCATAAGGCAGGTCGTGGTGGTATGGCTTTGGGTGCCATCTGCACATAGAAACATCCCCCCTCCGGTATAGACGCTTACATTGTTTACATGGATCATCTCGGTATAGGGGGTCCCTGCTCCATCGTGAATCGCATGGTCGTACCCCATAGTCCTCAATTAAAGCCCGAAAACGCCGGCACGTACACTTAACAGCAGCTAGTGCCCGTGTGGACAAGTAGCCAAAAACAGCCAGAAGGACATGATCCGGCAAAACTGAGAGACAAAGGCGTGGCTGAAGAAGCCGCTGTACCTGGAAGCGGATCTCTAGGAAATCATGGGAAACATGACGGTAAAGACGACAGAGGGGTGGCACTGGTGGTGGAGGGGGAGGTGGAGGCGGAGGGGCAGTAGAAAGACGTGGGAAGAAAAGCTGGCCAGGTAGTGGTTCTGTTTCTCCTGCTTCACCGCCATAGAAGACACAGCGGTCAACAGCACCGGTTAGCACCAAGTCCACATGAAAGCCAGCAGCAGAAGCAGTGGCCTGTGCTTCATCGGCTCGGTCAGCTTGAGGTGTCTCCATCTTTTCCAGTAAGACACAGACACGGTGTGGTTCAGGGCTTAACAACTGATAAAGGTCACAAGTGATGGGATCCCCTGGTCGTTCAGCCACTCTGAAGGCAATGCGCACCTCACGTTCTGCATGTTCTGCCTCATACTGGGCAACTGCCTCTGCCACACTCCGACACTGGCCTTCTTCCTTATCATCTGAGGAGGTCACTAGAACCAGAGGGGGTCTAGGCTCCACTACCTCAGCAGTGCGACTTTCCGCCAATGCCACCATCTCAGCTACCGATGGAGAAGCTTCTGGATCAATGGCATGGCGTCGTCTCTTAGCCCTAGAGCTGCCTCCTGCACTCCATCGACCTTTAACCTTTGCACCGCCCGGACGTGATGAGGCTCCATTTTCCGCACACTGGTAGGCCACAAAGAATGCCACTTTCTCCTTTGTGTTCCCTGGCTTGATGACATACCACGTATCCAAGAGTACACGATCATCTCCACTTTGATAATGGGGACTATCCGAAGGAGGAATTTCTTCCTCTGGTGGCTTCACATCTTCCACGTTTGCCTCAGCGCTACTTCCTTTACCACCTGAAGGGAGACTTGTAGAATACGACCCAAACGGACGTGGGCTCCACAGGTGAATGGGGGATGGGACCCTGGATTCCATGACTTCTGGAGATGGAGAACGAACGTCAGTTACAGCGTTGAGATTGGTGATCGCAAGGAAATCTATAAAAGGAAGGAAAAAAAAAAAAAGAGAGAGTGAGATTTACCTATAGAACATTGTTGGTTACAGTGACAGAACCAGAAAGGGGCACACATGTATTCACGCTACCTTCCTGTTGATAGGAAATTCAGTAATACCAGTATGCAAGCAGACAAATGACAGCATGATAGGCTGCAGTACAGAATGACAAAGGCAGCATGGTGGAAAATACAGGGAGAGGTGGATGCAAGATGAATAACACAAAGAAATGTAAGTGCAGTGTTTCTACATGGGGCACAAGGCAAACATTAGAAAGAACAATGTATTATCATATGAAAACAGACACCAGGCAATCATCACAATAAGACAGAGGACTGACAACTGGTATAGGGAGATACAGTATCACAGTGTCATTGTCACCAGTGTAAGGTTACATATCGGGTATAATCCATTAAGACTTCTTTGTGCGATACAGAATACGATAACGTACTTTACCAGTTATTAAACACCCAATCTGAATACTTGCCCTTTACTCCCAATTGCCTAGCCTCTTAACCTATTCCAAACCCACGCCTATAACCAGCAAGTGTAATAAAATAAAAACCAACAACACAGCTCTCTGTGGACTTGCACACTTTATCCAATCATAAAAAGAACCATTTTCCAATCTTCCATTCTATCCACCCCCCACCACAGTAATACAAACAGAATTCCTTCTGTAATATGTGGCTATTGTGTCATGTGACAGAGCATAGATCATGTTAATGGCTTCTGCACTCTGATACTGTAACACTCAGATAATAGGACTAGAAGCAGACTGGAATTCCCTCATCTATTTAAAGTATTGAACTCTGGATGCAGGAAGCCAGGGTGGGATGTTTACTCTAAAGCTAGCCTCTGACCTTATTAAAAAATAAATAAATCATAATAAAAGGGCAAAGTGTTAAAAATTATTTTAAAAAGCTACACTTTAACATATTATTCCTGTAAATGGTTTACCAGATCACCAATCTTTTATTAAACAGTTTGATGTATTTATCCATTTTGATTTTCTTTAATACACATAGACCCATCTATGCAAATGCACTTCCTCTTTTATTGTTGGCATTTTCTTCTCCACTTATTTGCGATCTGGATTTAAACAGGTATTTGGTAAACACTCTCTTCTGGTTCCTATAGTACTACAGACCCTACTCACTGCTTCTAGACCCAGCACCGCTCCACTGCAACCAGACCCAGCACCGCTCCCTCTCCACTGTCTCTAGACCCAGAACCTCTCCACTGCATCCAGACCCAGCACCTCTCCCTCTCCACTGTCTCTAGACCCAGCGCTTCTCCACTGCATCCAGACCCAGCACCTCCCCCGTTGCATCTAGAGCCGGATCCAGAACTTCTCCACTGCATCTAGACCAAGAACCTCCCCCAGTCCTCCGAGATCCAGATCCCCTCCAGAACAGCTCCACTGTTTCTAACCCCAGAACCCCCCCTTAATTCTAGATTCCGAACTCCCCCCATTCAGTGGCTCCAGCTCCCCCCACCCCAGTGACTCTTTGCTCCCCAGTGAGCTCCCATTGCAGTCTCCAGCTCCCCCCCATTCAGTGGCTCAGCTCCCCAGATTCAGTAGCTCCAGCTCCCCATTCAGTCCAGCTCCACATTCAGCCAGAGTAGCTCCAGCTCCCAACCAGTGCTCTTCCCCATTCAGTGGTCCAGCTCCCCCATTCAGTGGCTCAGCTCCCTCCCCTGCCCCCATCCCACCCATTCAGTGGCTCCAGTCCCCCCCGCCCCATTCAGTGGCCAGCTCCCCCATTTAGTAGCTCAGCTCCCCATTCAGTAGCTTCAGCTCCCCCAATTCCAGTGGCTCCAGCTCCCCATCATTCAGTGGCTCCAGTCCCCCCAGTTCCCCCAATCCCCTCACCTCTGTGGTTTTGATCCAGATTAAGTTGCACTCCCAGCCTGAGCAGTCTAACTCTCCCCCTCCTCCAGTTTAAATCCAGATCCTGATCCGGAGTTAATCCATGGCTCGCAGTGCTGCCCGCTGCATGCCACAGGTCCCGCGGCCGGTGCTCCCTGGGCCGGGCAGTGACCCGTCTAACACCCGCTGGGCTCCCCGGGAGATGTCATCCAGGGAGGGGTGACGCTTGGTGTTTGTCACCTGATCCCTTAAAGGGCCAGGCTCCCCAGCACCCACGCTCGCCGAGCTCGGCTGACAGACAGGAGCAGGAGGGGCCATCGGCCAATCAGAAGCCTCAGATCCGGCCATGTCCTTATATGGAAGAGCCCTGACACCTTAAGGGAGTGTGGGACAAGTACAGTTCTCAGGGAGAAACGAATAATAATACACAGAGCAGTCTGTACAAGCTGTACAGGAGGTGACAGTGACACAGGAGGTGACATGTCATCTATGGCATTAATTAGTGACACAGGAGGTGACATGTCATCTATGGCATTAATTAGTGACACAGGAGGTGACATGTCATGTATGGCATTAATTAAAGTCATGTATGGCATTAAATATTGTCATGTATGTGATTACTGACACAGGAGGTGACATGTCATGCATGTGATTAATTAGTGACACAGGAGGTGACATGTCATGTATGGCATTAATTAGTGACACAGGAGGTGACATGTCATGTATGGCATTAATTAAAGTCATGTATGGCATTAATTATTGTCATGTATGTGATTAGTGACACAGGAGGTGACATGTCATGTATGGCATTAATTAGTGACACAGGAGGTGGCATGTCATGTATGGCATTAATTAGTGACACAGGAGGTGACATGTCATGTATGTGATTAATTAGTGACATTTTATAGCTAGTGTTACTAGTGTTAAACAGCTTAGTAATTAAAACCACCAACAGGTTATCATGGTGATATAATAAGTGTGATGTAGCATGGAATTATGTCTGATACTTTCACTGAGCATTCCATTTACACATTTACACATTTATTTATTTATTATCATGTTAGGCACAAACACTGGGAATGAGCGTGATCCAATTTATATCTAATATAAATGAGTGAGCAATCTAGATCCACTACAATGTATCATGGACATATATATATAAATCTCCACGAAGAAAGGCACACGCTGGGCTTTTTGGATAACTGGTTATCCCGATGAAAGTCCTATGATGGACTGCTGTAACCCGTGAGTTATGAATAAAGACAAATCATTTTCTTCAAAAAGCCCAGCGTGTGCCTTTCTTCGTGGAGATTTATGTTGATTTGGCTGAAAGAGCACCGTGGCACTTATACTACAAATGTGAGTGCAGGATCGTGGATTATATAGAGAGAGAGAGAGACAAATATTGTTGACAGGAAGAAGTGTTGAAGACAATACATGCTGCCCTGCAGTATGTAGCATTCATAGGTTGCATTAGCAAGGTTGGTTAATGATGCACTGTCACTTGTGATGCTTTGCACAATTTGTGAAGGTACACCCCCATGGTGGCACATCCACTTCCATGGTAATCCATTTTGGACACTTACAATTTCAGTCAACCTTCAACTTCTGGCAACGTTGTCTGATATTTATGCTAGAAAATGTATAAATATGGGAACTGAGGCACAGGTGGTGCTGAAGGAAGTGATAGATGAAGTTAATGACTCCTACCTTTAATTATCACATAGCACCTTCACAAGGTTGGATAAAAGAAGGGCATCTTGGCCAGCCTCGCATACAATACACAGGAGCCAGCACTTTTTTTTTACTCACAAACAAGGGTACAGTATAAAAGGGCCTTTAACACAGCCCTTCTAAAAGCTGAGGCGTCAAAAATTTCCTTTTTATTTTTAATTTATTTGTAGTGGACACAATTATGACTGGCTGCTACCAAAATTGCTAAAGAACAAATAAATCGCCGTCTCTATTTCAGCCTAAAATTTGCGATTTCCTTGCCATTTCTTTACAGTTCAGTTTAGTAAATACAAGGCAAAGCCAACATCTTAGTTTTGATTTTGCACTTAATATTGTGTGTGCATGATTCTCTACAGGACAGAGCGTATGACTCCTATGATGTTAGGCCAAACTGAGAATCCATGACACTGGCTTTGATGCATCCTTGACCTAGATTAGTGTTCTCTCTACATGTTATTTTTGCAGATTATTTTTTTTTTCTGCATTAAACATTTGCAGATCCTCCCTCGTCCTTCCCTTATGTTAAGATTCTGATCATGCGCCTCTTACTGGCTTTAGCGTAGTCTGCTGCTGAGCTGAGAGCTTGCATTATCCAATCAAATCTTTAGCTGCATGCTCCAATGTGAGTCCTGGCACGCAAACCCAATGCTTGCAGACTGCATCTTTCTTTCTGGCAATGTGGATTTTTTTTTTTTTCACCATCTGCAATATTTCGTCCAATAGCTGGGTTTAGTCTGCTGTAAGATTTTCAACCTTGAAACAAATTGTGCTGTAGGTAGAAGTAGTAAAATCAATATTCTAGCCAATACGCCCAAATTAAGTTTTCAAGGGATCAGTGATTTATCCAACATGATGCAAATTGTTTCATTCAGTTGTTCTAACTATAGATAAACCATGGCCCGCAGTCACTTAACAATGTGTAGAATTCATATGATTCATGCAAAAAATATATTTATTAATGACGATGGAATCCTATAGGAAATAGCTTTATTAGTTAATTGATTTCCCTCCTGCAACTTATAAATGCCACATATTGCAGGGTAGAACTTTATCTGTTACACATCAGTATGTAGAACAGATATGTCTCTAGAGCAACATGATTGATCTAGCAATTCTAGCTGTTGTATATAATGTTGATGGTATTATCAAAAGCGAAGCAGGTCTTACACCTAATTGCAGCCCATGCAAGTGTTATTCCATATAATTTCTGTTTTCATTAATTAAGCTTTATTACTGTGTAACCTTGCAATATCCTACAGACTCAGCTCATAGAATGCTCAATGTGTTTTTTGGTTTATTGCCAAATTACAATATTTACAGCTGTTTTTATTGTCACTTTAAAAACACGAGTGAATGGTGGTGAATTAATAACTGAGTGAGGCCAATGTTTTTAATAAAATCCAACTCAGCTATAGTCATTGTTTGGCATTGTGGCCTTTATTCAGCAATTCGTTTTTAATACATCACAATTAAATAAACTATTATCATTTCGGGATTTGTTCTATACACAATACAAGACCTTTTAACTTCCTTTAAGCCTATACTCTACCCATCTTTACAGATGTTATGTCAAATACTACCTACTGATCACAAAGCCAAGCAAATAGTACGGCTTTAAGGATGATCCTATATCTCTGATCCCAATATAAACTGAACTTTGCTTGTGCACAGCGAGGGACTTTGTAGGATTACAACACTGGAGTGTTAGCCTCATGGGGGAAATTCTATTAATCCATTGCAAAATGTTATAAGGCCTGATTCCGAGAACCAAACAGGTGAACAGATTCAACCCAAGGCCAATGATTTAAAAAAAACTATCCAAAATTCCAATTATTAGTGAGTTCTGTGACTTTCCCATTTCAAAATTAGAGAAAATTAGACCTTTAGCTTCCCGGTTATTTATTATAAAATAATCTCCCAGTATGTAAACATTTACAGCCTTATTCACTAAATCGTAAATGTTTACCAATTAAATCTGAATGGGAAGACTGAGGCAAAAATAGCTAAGTTTTATCCATTTTGATTTAATTTGCAAAAATGTACTGTGATCAGTCCATCATTGCGAGAGTTAAAGCGTCAGTGTCATAGCATACTGGATTTGCTGCACACTGCAAGGGATTTTATTACTTTGTGTAAATCCCATCCATATATTCGAAGTAAAGCCACTGGTGTTTGCATTATTCGTATGGCTGTTTGAAGTCAGGCATTCCCCAATCCTCTGTGGACATGTTGAAGGCATATTACAAATAAGGAATGTATAACAAACATAGCTGCATTAATATCTGCAGGCATGAAAGAAAAGAGGATATATCGCCCAACAGCAAAGGTTTGAGACCTAAAGAGTTATAAGAATTAAGGCCTCGATTTAATATTCTTGGATAAGCTTTTGAAATGATTTAATATTTTTGGATGAACTTTTGAAATAATTCTTTTTAAAAAAACTAATAAAATATAAAAAAAAGTATGTATAATTAATTTTATATTTTAATACAGACACTCCTCACTTACCGACCAGGTTCTGTTCTTACGTAAAACAAATTGGTCGGTAAGTGAGGATGCGCTATAGAGCATGCACACCGGGCAGGTCTATGTTCAGGGAAATTTCCCCGAACATAGAGAAGGTGCTGCAGAGCAGGGAATCCCTCAAATCTATGTTCGGGGAATGTTCCCTGAACATAGATTAGAGGGATTCCCTGCTCTGGTGCGCTTTTCTATGTTCGGGGAAATTTCCCCGAGCGTAGACATACGCACCAGAGCATGGAATCCCTCTAATCTATGTTCGGGGAACATTCCCCAAACATAGACCAGCTCTCTAAAGTGGAGAATCCCTTGAATCCCCACGCTAGAAAGCTGGTTGTAAGTGCGAGCCGTCGTAAAACAGGTAGGTCGTAAAGTGAGGACCACCTGTATTCTGAAAAAATATATATTTTAAAAGTTCATCTGAAAATATTAAATCATTTGAAAAGCTATTACGAAATTTAAATATTTTTCCTAATATATGTTTTTTAAATTTATCCAAAAATATTAAATAATTTGAAAAGCTTATCAAATCAAGGACTAAAAGTTATTAATAATCACATCAACTGCACTGTGCTCACAAACGAGATTTTAATTAACAATGACTTGACAGTAAACAATAAATAAATAAATAGCTGAGAGGAGGGGAGTGGGTCGCAGGATGAGATGAGTAATTCAGTATTGGCTGGTCCGTGCCACCGAGCTGTTAGACATCAAGTCCTCAGCTACGTTAGGTCTCCTAGGTGAGGGGTGCAAGGAGCGCGGAGCGCAGGTGGACCTCCCTCCATTTAAAGAATTCTGCCTTTTGCGGTAAAGCTCAGACTGAACCTGTAAGAAGAAAGGGGAGGCCATGAGAAGAGGCTTAGAGAGAAATGAGATGAAAGGAGGGTAAGGCAACTTCAAATTAAAGCAGCACAAATTTGCAAAGAACCCCCAGTGGTGACATTGCTGCTGAGAGTCCGATGGCCGGGGGCAAGTAAAGATGAGTTGTACTTATTTGAACCTGTTCCTCGTGGGTGCGGCTTTCTTGATATGGCGGGTCCGCTTTGGAGCCCTCACTTTGTGTCAGTATATCTCTTGACTGGGTTGGAATTTCAGTGAAAAAAAGGTTCTATCTTTATGAAATACTCATTTTTAAGGGTTGGGAGGTGGTGGGAACAGTGCCATTTTAATAGCAGTTATGGAAATGGTCAGAATGAAGGAGGAAAAAAACTGGGAGCATTACTTACCTCTTTGTTACAGAAACAGTAGATAATAGCGACCAGCAGCCCCTGAGTACAAGAGAGAGAGAAGTTATGAACATTTTGCAAGGTTTACCCCTGGTATAGTGTCATTAAGTATCCAATCTTACCTTTAAATGTTTACGCACCCATCTAACAGTGCAGCAAGTGGTTGGATCTACTTACAAAGTGTTCTTTGAGAAGACACCAACTATATATATATACGGTGATTGAGAAGTTTCCCCATACCCAGAGTATTTGCATTATATTTTGGATTTGCATTTAGCAATAATATAAAGGATATATGCAGCGACCATAGGTAACCATACCTTCAGATCCTCATTGTTATTTACATGCATTATACCTCTGTGCCAAAGTCACGTGATCATTTCACACTATATTTTTTTTGTAATTCTTGTGGAATTGCTTTACAGCAGTGGAGATCCTGGGCTTAGTATTAATATTTTTATTTATATAGTACCAGCATATTATTCAGTGCTGTACAACAGAATGCTGGAGTCCAATATGGAACAAGGCAGTGGAATATGTAGATATTCACTAATCCTGGGTTTGCGTTTTAGTTTGAAACTACATCATTCATTGTTAGCGCTGTTAGCAGAATGGACAGTAAGTGGAGCTCTAGAATGTGTATACAGCAGTGGTTCTCAAACTTTGTAGGTTCAAGGCGCCCTTAATATTTCAATATTTTTCCAAGGCGCCCCAAGTCAAAAAAATGTCTAGGTTGTATATATGTACAGCCAGTGGCGTACATACCAGGGTCGCAGTGGTCGCGGCTGCGACCGGGCCCGGCCCACCAGGGGGCCCGGTCGCCCCTGCGACCCGGTATGTACCCACAGGGCCAGCCTCTTCTCCTGGGGGGCCCAGGAGCCGGCCACCTCAGGGCCCCCCCCGAGGCTGGCCCTGCTGACCCCGGCATGCGGGCGGGCTGGCTGTCTGGGTGGCCGGTGCGCGAGGGAGCACTCTCCCCTGAGTGCTTCCTCTTCAGCTCCCTCGGACGTCATCTTCCGGCTCAGGGGAGAGTGCTCCCTCGCGCACCGGCCACCCAGACAGCCAGCCCGCCCAGCAGCACCACTGGACCCCAGGGAATCCCCTCAGCTCTCCAAAAAGTAAGGCGGCTGGGGGGATTAAATTTTTTTTTAAAAATGTGTGTGTGTTAGTGTGTGTGTTAGTGTGTGTGTGTTAGTGTGTGTGTTAGTGTGTGTGTTTGTGTGTTAGTGTGTTTGTGTGTGTTAGTGTGTGAGTGTGTTAGTGTGTGTGTGTTAGTGTTTGTGTGTATGTTAGTGTTTGTGTGTATGTGTTAGTGTTTGTGTGTGTGTGTTAGTGTGTGTGTCTGTTATTGGGTGTGTGTCTGCTAGTGAGTGTGTTACTGTGTGTGTCTGTTACTGAGTGTGTTTGATGTCTGTTAGTGAGTGTGTGTTTGTCAGTGAAAGTGTATGTTTTGTAAGTGAGTGTGTATGTATGTCTGTCACAGAGTGTGTCTCTGTCAGTAAATGTGTGTGTCTGTTAGCTAGTGTATGCGTCTGTTCGTGAGAGTGTGTGTGTGTGTGTCTTCAGCATTTACCTTTCTCCAGCGTTGGACTCCCTTGGCGCTGGGGATCCCTCCGCCTCTCAGCTCCGAATGCACATGCACGGCAAGAGGCGCGCGCGCATTTAAACCGCCCATAGGAAAGCATTACTCAATTGTGATTTTCACAGTGAGTATCGCGGAAGCTCCTCTAGCGGCTATCAATGAGACAGCCACCAGAGGCTGGATTAACCCTCAGTGAAACATAGCCGTTCCTGTTTACATTTTATTTCTGTTTTCACTATTATTACTGGCATTTACTTGTAATGTATAATCCATTTGATTTATATTAATTCTGCAGTTGTATTCTATTAACAAGCAAAGCTAATAGGGTTAAGTCTCTTTTACAGGTACCCTGCCAGTTAAGCTGTTTTACAACCAGTGCATTTAGTAAGGCAGGGGAAGGCATTCTTGGCAGTCCAGATGTTTTGGACTACATCTCCCATAATACTTTTACAGACATAATCCCATTGTACAGCGTTACGGAATCAGATGGCACTATATAAATAATAAAATAATAATAATAATGCTGGCAAAGCATCAATACTCCAAACCATCTGGAGTGTCAACAGGTGCCTACCCCAGCACTATGGCAAGGTAAGGTTGCAAAAATCATGAAAGCTATTGTAAATCCAGTTGCATGCAGTATAATATGTTTCATACAGTGGTTTTAGTGCTGCCCATGTATGTCCTATATATTGGTAGCTAGGCAATGCTGCGCATGTGGTGTAGAATGCATGTACAGTTAAGCAGTGAGGCGGGCTGAAGTTGCTCACCTGGAATGAACTGAGCAGTAATTCTGCAGCTAGTTTGCTGTAGCGGAATCCCCCCTTTGCGCTTTCCTCAGGTATCAGATTAAATACGGCCTCGTGAATCCCCAGTAAGGGGATCAGCGTCAGTGTCGATTTGGCCAGTCTGTGGAATAAGGAGACAGTGATATCCCGTACCCACTAATAAATGAATAAGGATTACACCACATTACTTTTTATGCTTTTTAAGAAGATAATTTTCTTATTATTCAGGTACCTGTCAAACCGCCTTTGGGTAAAACAATTGAAAGCTTTTTGACACACCAACATTAACTGATGACATTTACTAACTTTAAGAAAGCAACACTCTCTGCTTTACTTTTAATACTGTTGGCACCATAACCACATCAACGGATTGAATTAGTTATGGTGCCTCGAGTTCCGTGAGCTCTAGGTCTCACATCGCTGCTAAACAGTTTACTCACCATATAGCAGAGATGCTCAGTTCACGGCACCTCAAACCATACCAATTTATAAAAGCGATTGGGGCAGTGATTAGCAGAGAGCTACCGCTGGTATGGCATAAATATAGCACAGCTCCTTCTACCATTTTGTCATTGGAGTCCAGACTGCAGGCTGCTGAGACAGAGAATCTCGTAAACCATTTAGCAGTGATGCAGGACAGGGAGTCCATGGACTCCAGGCACCATAAACACTCCTATCTGTTGCCTTCAGTATCCGTTTAAACAAGCGTAAACTTAGTATAATCACCAAAGCGTGTGCACAGGCACTTCAAACCAGTGAAAATATGACATTTATAAAATAAACAAGCAGCAAGCTCCATAAAATGTGTTAAGTCAATTTAAACAAGACAAAACAAAAAAAGAAACAAAGCTACAGAAATCTCCTAATTGAGAATAAATATACTTAAACATATATGTGTCGACTTACTCTCATGCATGTGCGAGAGTCCAACACTGGGGACTCTGGAAAATCCCATAGATTGATGCCTAAATCCCACAGCCATCACTTATGATGGCTGCTGAGATTGGACAAAAGTTGACGGCAGAGCTCTGTCTTTTGTAAACATATGACAAGCCCCATCTTGTCTATTTGGTATCTTATGATTGCATTGCAATTTCTGTCAAATATATCTTCATTAAATATTGAAAATGACAGATTCTCTTTAACTGAACATATTTAGTTTTTAAGACTCCCACTGATCAGAGAAAACACAAATCTGTGCCATCTCACTCAGGTAGAACACGGACGTACCTGTATTTACGATCACTTATTCTCATCTGATTGGCTCTCAGCTTCAGGACTAAAATCCGCAGTATACGTAGGAAGATCACAAAATTTATCTGGTGTGAAATATAGAGAAATATAAAGAAAAACTATGCCAAAATCAAAACAATTGAAGACATCTAACTATTCGCTAAGAATCATATGTCAGACAGAATATTGATATTTGCACAATTATTTTTAGGAATGATATCACACAAGCAATATCAAGCACGGTGTGACATTTTCTGGACTGAATGACAAGTTGTGTTGTAAGAATAAACCCCAAATTAAAGAAGTTACAATAGCATTCTTTTTGTTTGCATTTGTAAAGTCCATTCAAATGTCTTCATACGTTCCTTACGAATGCAAAAGCAACAATTCTGTATTACAGGTTGGACCACATTTACTCCTGGAGCTATGGTATTAGTAGTACGTGTCCCGTTATCTCTTTCCCCACCTCCAACATGGCATTGTAGGGGTACAGCAATGTCGTTTGATGGTCTGTGGATTCCAAATTGTATTATTTTCTGGTTACATTCGGGTAACATCACAAAGAGGGTGGCATCTTTGGTCGGTGAAGAGTTATGGCATTTGTAGCTGAAGGACAATTTTGAACATTCTAGAATAGTGTTCAAAAATACTGGACTTACCAGAATAGCTAATAAGAGGGGAGATCGAATGATCCAAAAATAAGAAGAATTGTCATTCCTTTCCCAGCACCTACAATAGAATAGATAAACACCTCTTAAAATATGCAAACACCAGGATGCGGCTTCTCCATGAGATTAAAACTTTCCTTAACACTCTGCGTAGAATGCTGTCGTGGGTCTTGCCAACGTGACAAAACACTCCATAAACTGACACAAGTTTATATCATATTTTGTTTTACCCTGAAAAATGTATATGTTCTTATACAACCTGAGTATATTGTAATAACAACATACCACATCCTACAGTTATATTATCTTGTGTTGAGTTTGTGCTTGATATATGATAAATGTTACTCTTCGCCTTCTTTTGTTAAAACTCTGTAAATATGGAATGTTAAGAAAAATTAACAAATGAGTTTCACTTAGGTAGCAATGGAAATGAAATAAATAAGTTCCCTTTAATGGAAAGCTGTGACTCTACTAAGAAGGCAAAATGCAATAAGCACTGCAGATACATACAAGCACGATGTCATAAACATACATGCGCTATTGGTTTGAGTGGGAGGGATTCTGGGGTTGTATCTTTGTACATTGGTGTGTGCATGGAAACGCGCTTATTATTAAGTATCACAGTACCATTTTATGTGACAGTCTTGCACTCACTGTGTGTTTTCATAGAGTTGTCGCACCACCACCCAGGGGACTACAAACAGAACCGGTACTCCTAGAATAAGCAAAATATGTTTTAACTCAATAGCTGGTTAGCAATGTGAAACAATGGAATGTCTGCTAGCAACATAACGTAAAAAATAAACTCTCAATCCTCTGTGGCTTTTTCATTAACAGCCAAAATAGCACATTGTAGCATTTCTTTCTCAATTTATTAACTCTTGGCTTAAAGGACCACTATAGTGCCAGGAGAACAAACTCGTTTTCCTGGCACTATAGGGTCTTTTGGTCCCCCCCCACTCTCATGGCCCCTCTCCCGCTGGCCTGAAGGGGGAGTAAGGGGTTAATATCTTACCTTTCTCCAGCGCTGGGCTCCCTATGGACACTGGCGTCTTCTCACTGTGAAAATCACAGTGAGAAGCGCAGAAGCACCTCTAGCGGCTGTCAGTGAGATTAACCCTAATGTAAACATAGCAATTTCACTGAAACTGCTATGTTTACAGTAGGCAGGGTTAACCCTAGATGGACCTGGCACCCAGACCACTTCATTGAGCTGAAGTGGTCTGGGTGCCTATAGTGGTCCTTTAATTTTGAAAATGTCAGGGTTTTTCCATTAAAGTGGCAACAAATCTAAGTGAATGTAAAATTTTGGGGTTCAATAACCAAAAACAGCTATGTTTTCGGTTTGTTTATTTGGGGCAAATTATGACATTCACACTGAATTCTTCACAAATAACCCTGGCAGCTGTCAATTTATCACACAGCTTACTGTTCAGTAAATAATCCCCTGTGAGGTTTGGATCCCTGGGGACAAATTGTACCTAATCCACTTAACATTTATAAAGAACTCCATTAAGAGTTGTATGCATTGCATAATGCTGTTTACTCTTATCTTATATATTATTCAAAGATTATACTGTGTAGTGAGGTTTAATTAACTTAATGGCCAAATACTAAAAATACAAATTTGTTTCCCACAGTCATTCACGATGGATAATAATTTGTTATAATGCTTATTTGATTTCAATACAGATAGCTGACTGTACATCATGTGATATAGTTCCGTTTCTTCCTGTCAGAATAAATAATATAATTATACTAAAAACTAACACAAGTCTGATTTGAGAACTTGTCAAATCCATCTTTTTAGTTTAAGGAACACTATAGGGTCAGGAACATAAAACAAGTATTCCTGACTCTATAGCATTAAAAACACTATCTAGCCATCCTGGCCTCCTCAGATATAGTAAAATCTTAATTTTATTAAAGCCTGCTGGTGCTGGCTCTACCCCTGATCTGCCTCCTTGGCTGACATCATCAGAAGTGATGATCTCAGCCAATCACAATACTTTCCCATAGGAAAGCATTGGATTGGCTGAGATTGTCAGTTCTTAAGATCTCAGTCAAGAAGGCAGGACAGGGGGCAGAGCCAAATGCCGCCGAGGCCAATTAGCATCTCCTCATAGAGATGCATTGAATCAATGCATCTCTATGAGGAAATTCAGTGTCTCCATGCAGAGAGAGGAGACACTGAATGTCAGTCATACTGTGCAGCACTCCCTAGGAAGCGCCTCTAGCAGCCATCTGAGGAATGGCCAGTGGAAGTATCCCTAGGCTGTAATGTAAACACTGCATTTTCTCTGAAAATTGCAAAAAGCCTAAAGGAAATACCTCTCCTCACCAGAACAGATATAAGAAGCTGTAGTTGTTATGGTGACTATAGTGTCCCTTTAAGTAATTTTAATCCTCTTATTCAAACTACTCAATACTATTTACCAGAATATTTTAATAGCACGCAAGTATCCTTATTCTTCATTAGCTACTTCATTTTTTATAATTCTGGATTGAATGATACTTGCAATATTTACTGCAGAGGGCATCGGAATTAGCAAACAGCCAGCTGTGCAACCCACTTAGATTATTATTAATTTCATTTAGCTTAACATGTTATTATTATTATTAAAAATAGGCTATAATAGCTTAGGTGGTAGGTAAAACTAGAAATGGTGCACCTTTATTTCTTATGGGTCCAAAACTTTTTGGTACATATTCACCAATTAAAGGGACATGTATATATACAGTGACATGCAGTAATACGCACACATCATTGCGCTTACCCCAGCCTAGTAGCATATATCGAGGAAGTGCCCCTTCTTCGGAGAATGACAACACAATCAGCAGGTTGTGCAGATACAAACCTTCTACCAAAAGCCAATAATAATTGGCAGCCAGGAAATATAGCGAAGTGATGTGAGCTAAACGACACCCCACCATGGTCTGAAAGGGAAGTGAGAGAGTGGTTTATTACATACCCACACATAAGGAACATGTCAACACAGAGAGAAAAATTGTGATCGTTCATAAATCATGGTATGCCCCCAGCCTTCCCATGGACCCACGAAAACCCCACAGACGATTCAGGCCCAGGAACCGGTGCAACTTACCTTTCCCTACATTGTGTTGATCCTGCATTTGTGTTCCTAAGATGGTGGCGCCAGAAATTCCATTCTCTGTCCTACCTTGGGCGTGCGAGTCAAATGATACGGACGCTCAAGTCCTCCAATGAACCTGTGCTGCCTCTTGCAATTGTGCAAAAGTAAACACAGAGTGCCTGTGACGGGCAGCTCCCAGAAATGACACAACCCAGCCAATGGCAAAGGCCATGGAGCTTCCACCATTTGCCAACTTTTGTCAACCTTCAGGTCACACATAAGAAAAAGTAGTCCCTAATTTTCCTTATATATAACATTTAAAAAATACAGCATAATTTGGAAAAATAACAACAACAACCACAAAAAAGCGGGGAAACTAAGGTTGGCCAGGGTTGGAGCATACCAATAATTAAATAAAAGTGACATAGTGTGTAACATACTGTACAGGGAAAGCTTAGGCTAACGACCAGCATTAAAGAAAGGCGGCAGTGAAGATTGTGAACCACTTATATGTCAAAATGAGAGGCATTTTGCACTAAAGGAATTTGTAGTTAAAACGGGGAGTAAGCAATGGCATTAAAATGGATACATCTAGAGGTGCACCCACAAAACCTACATATATCATGTCATATGACGGCAACTGTGTAGCGGAACATTCTAACTGATACCCCTCTAAGCATAATGTGTCAAATGTACTTTTAGAGGAGAGAAGCTTGCTAGCCCAGGACACAGCTCTACAGTGTTGATTCCACCCACTTACTTTTTCTCTGGATAAATTTGTGAAGTCTTTCTCTGCCTGGAGCATGCTCTTCTCTCTAAATAAAAGTGCGTCTCTTGTCAGCACTGACACTCCACGTAGTATGAACGAGACAAACAGGTTGCAGTGGATCAGATTCCGAGTGCAGCGCAGGCGCCTGTCACAAAAAACAATCCATTTGGTAAGCAATCTTATTTTTCTAAAGCATTACCTAGCAGCGTATTAGCATGATTCTGGAAAAGCTTGGGGCTGTTCATTAGAATGAGAATTATGGGAAATAAAAAATGGAAGTGCACATTCAATGCCAAATAACTGAGTTGGTAAAATAGGACATTTAAAGAAACAGTGTGGACCCTTACGACACTTTATCTTACTGACAAGTTTTATGTGTGAAGAGTATGTCCTCTTTTTTATTTAACAAATAGAGCAGATTTCAATAGGAATTGACACTTTTATAAATTAAACTTGTTACACCTCCCCGGTTATCAATCACACAACTGGACCTGTTACTTCCTAGTTTGGTTAGCTCAGTGTAGCTAAACGCAAGAAGCAGCATTTGCCCAGAGCACCTGTCTTGCAAAAACGCAGCTGCATTGGGAATTCTGTGATTGGACAGCCATAAAAAGTGGGTGGAGCTAGAAGGGGATGACTTGTCAAGGTTGCAGACAAGAGATCTGCAGCTTTTGCAAACTGTTTTTAGATATATTCCCATTGAAAACATGCACAATTAAATGTTTGCATGATTGTTGATTTTTTTATTTGGGCAGTTGGAGAATTTCTTTTTAAGTTTTTTAAATCTGCAATTCACTTCACTTCTATCATTCCTATGTTTGTGAAAGGCCCTCAAAGTGTGTGCTGTCTGCAGCCACAAGTAACCTTTGGAAAACCTTTGAAAATCCACCATATCCCTTATCTATATTATTTCCTTCATGCTAGTCTTCATTATGCCACTGTCCCTGTCCTTATACTTTTTATCCTGTTTACTATTTTCTAATGCATGCTCTCATAATCATGTATGTATTATCCTACCAATGTCATCTTGTCACTGCCCTTACCCAGTTTTTTACATTTTCCTTTTATTTTCCCCCCTGTATTTTAGAACTTTTTATTGAACAGGGGTGCTTTCCTGTAAAGATACGAACCTCAATTGGGTGAGTATGCACACGGCGACAATGAGTGCAGTGACGGACACACTGTATCCCACGTTGTACATGACACGTATTGTCAAAAGGAACCAAGACTGATGCTGAAACGGAAACAGAATTCATTGCAAAGTAACTTCTACAAAAATATGGAACAATTTGTCCAAATAAAATTCTTGTTAATTGTTCCCGGAAACTATTCAATACCAAATCCATCCCATCTACAGATTCCACAGCAGACCTGCAGAAATTGTATTAGTTTATTCCAAATTAGCCAAATAAAAAATTTTTTAATCCACACTCAAGCTAATTGATTCATCTGCAAAATAAGTAAAAATTCACTAATTCAGTTGCAGATATAAAGGATTTTGGGACTATTCTTTTCATCTGTGAACAAACCACATTTTTGGACATGTCTGCTTCACAAGTAAAACCATTCAGTCTGAATTTATTTGCCGATTTACACAAATTTTCTTCAGACGATTCGCTTAAAATTAAATTCTACACATTTCTGATAAAAAGTGGAGAACATTTCAATGCTGTTTAATCGCTAATTCACAGATTGCAGTTCTATGCTAATTATTACAATATAAGAATAATCAAAACAAAGTAAAAAAAAAAAAACAATACTGGTATCAATTTTTAAAAAAAAATTGTATTTACTGAACCTAAAATTGCGGAGAACTGAAAAGGTAATTGCAAATTCGAGGTCAAATAGCTGAACTGGATAATTTTTCAATTTGACTACTTTGGCCTACAATCTCCAATTACCTTGCAGGGCCAGAATAACATAGCGGCCGAGGAAGCTGCAGTTCCAGAAGCATGTCCCTTAAATAGGCCTATGGAGATTGACAGAAAAACGATAAGTATTTTTAATATCGCTACTTTCCACAATACGCTTGCTCTTTAATGTTGTGCAGAAGGAGGGCACTATGGGGACTCAAGAATACCCCCAAAATACTATGGATTGCAGGACACTGGCCTAGTATTGAGAATGTATCATCAGATCAAGGACTCTTGGTAGTATTTTTTTTTTTTTAGATTGGCGCTGTGAATTACCAGCAATGCTCGCCTTAGTAAATAACTCTAATAAATTCTGTAATTAGGCCCATCATTATTGTTACCACCAGGCCCATTAGGCTCTTAATCCAGCACTGTTGCCTTGTCAGTTCTCAAAATAGAACCATATAATCTGTCGTTATATCATAAGCAATTCTACAATACCAATATTAGTTATCAAACATTTATAACATGATTTCCTAAGAGTGTATCAAATCACATCCAATCATGACTATTGTTTTGTAAATAAAGGAAGTAAAGTGATTCAAGACTTTGCGAGCCCTGCAGAGGTCAAACGATGTGTCTGAGCTGTTTTTTTCATGGTTATTTCATGAATAGAATGATTTCATCAGATTAACAGCACACATGATTATTCAATAAACTCCAAGTGTGCTTCTAAATATGCAGAATATTTAAAGTACACTGTAGGCATCTCATTGAAGTGGGATGGGTGCAGTGTCCAGTTTTCGAGAAACTGGAATGTTTATATAGCAGGGTTAACATTGCCTCTATAGCAGGGTTTATATAGCAGGGTCTACCAAACAGCCACTAGAGGCGCTTCCTGCTGTTTCACAGAGTTTAATGTGAAATTATGCTAGATGTCCTCTTGCTCTGCGTGAGAACTTCCAGCGTCTTGATAATCCCCATAGGAAAGCATTGAGTCAATGCTTTCCTATGGGGAGGGTCTAAAGCATGCTTCCGGTGTATGCACTTTAATTCCCCCTCGTGATTATGTCGGAGGAGGCTGAGATGGACTTCGGTGCTGGAATCAGGTAAGAGTAATGTGTCTTTTAACCCTTTGAGTGCCCGAAGGGGAAGGCGGACACCATAGTTTTAGGAATACAGCTTTATATTCCTAACACTCAGGGCCGCCATCAGGAGGTGACAACCATGATGGTTGTCACAGGCCCGGCGGTCCTGGGGGGCCCGGACTGCTCTGGCAGTCCCGGGCCCCACTTTCCCTCTCTGCACATATATATAGCGAATATCGCTATCTATGTGTGCAGCCGCGGGCCCCCGGTTCCCTGTTACCGCAGAGGGGGCCCAGCACACAGTTTCTTCACACGCAGTTCATCGCCTCCAATAACTCTCACGAGACCCGCGTTGCCATGGCAACGCTCCGCGCGGCACGCAGGACGTGGGTCTTGCGAGAGTTATTGGAGGCGATGAACTGCGTGTGAAGAAACTGTGTGCTGGGCCCCCTCTGCGGTAACAGGGAGCCAGGGGGGCCCCCCATGCCACTGGACCACCAGGGATGGACCCTCCCCCCTCCCTGGACCAGGTAAGAAGCAGGGAGGGGAGAGAAACATTTAATTTAATTTACACTACACTGACACACACTCTGCATACACTAGTACAACACACACACTGCATACACTATACTGACACACACTGCATTCATTACACTGACACACACTGCATACACTATCCTGACACACACTGCATTCATTACACTGACACACACTGCATACACTAGTACAACACACACTCTGCATACACTAATACAACACACACTCTGCATACACTAATACGACACACTCTGCATACACTACCCTGACACACACTCTGCATACACTAGTACAACACACACTCTGCATTCACTACACACTAACACACTCTCTGCATTCACTACACTAACACACACACTTTGCATTCACTACACATTAACACACACTGTGCATTCACTGCACTAACACACACACTACATTCATTACACTGACACACACTCTGCATTCACTACACACTAACACGCACTCTGCATTCACTACACTAACACACACTGCATTAATTATACACTAACACACACTCTGCATTCACTACACTATGCACACACTCTGCATTTACTATACTGACACACACTCTGCATTCACTACACTAACACACACTCTGCATTAACTATACACACAGAATCCACTACACAAACATCCTGTATTCACAGCACACACACTACATCCACCACACATTGAAACACTCTGCATTCACTATACAGAGACACTGCATCTAATACACACCCTACATCCACTACACACACTGCATCCACTAAACACATTGCATCTAGTACACACAAACATTACATCCACTACACTAACACACACTACATCACTGCACACACACTACATCCACTACTCAAACACACTCTGCGTTCACTATACACACTGCATCCGCTACACAAACACACACTCTGCATTCACTGCACAAACAGTATCTAATACACACAAACACTACATCCATTACACACATTCTAATTCACTTCCACTATTTACACCACATTCAGTCCCACATCATTGTCAGCGGACTAGGTAGGGCGTGGGCAGGCCCGGGGGGGACAGAGGGGGGCCCCAGACCTTGTGCTTTGTCAGGGGGCCCAAAATTTCTGATGGCAGCCCTGCTAACACTATATTGTTCCTGTAAAGAGTTTGATTTAGAATTAGCATTCGGTTATTCACCGTGGTCAACCTGGGTTATTCACTAATGTGAGAATTCAAAGTGAATTTCCAAATTAAGGTCAATATAGCAGAACTGGAAGATTCTGTAAGTCAGGTATACTGTCAGTTTGACTACTCTGGTCTTAAATGTAAAATTCACTTTGAATTCTCACTTAAGCAAATAACCCTATTAGACTCAATATGTTGACATTCCATTAAGGATACAGGAATACCGTCATTAATTAAACACTAAGCTGTTCTATAGTTTATAACAATTTAATTAATGGACTCTGCCCAGGTCATGGGTTTGGCAGTTGGCTCTCGTCATGCCAGAAGCATCTCTTACTTCTGAGTTCTCTTGCTCTGGGTCAACATTCTCACACTGAGTGTTGTCTCTCCATGGCTTGCCTGTGTCATCCAGGACCCACTGGCCATCAAAGCCACAGCGCTGAAAGACGAAGCCCACTTTTACTAAATTGGGGAGGAAGAGATAAGGAAGGAGAAGTAGGAGTAGAATTAAATGTAAAAATAAAAAAAGGTTTTACACCCCACAACCTCTCTCTGGATAAATATAGGACTGCAAAGATACGAAGTTGTCTAGTTGTACAAATAAAGGAATATAAATAATAATAATAAAAATGGAAATGTAGAGTTGTGATGATTTAGAATTCTTGTCACGAATGTTACACATAGACTAGAAGATAGACTGGCTGGCCACCTAAGAACTTTGTATAGACATTCCAAACCATCTGGAGGGACGGCAAACTTTTAATGAGAAATGTTTGTCCCCTTAGAGGGCATACATCAAACCACATGGCTTAGTAAGGGTTCAACTATCACTGGGGTGGATTAAAGTGAAATTCTAAGTCTCTAAGTCTATGGATATTTCTTGTAGATTTTCCACCCCCCAAAAAACAAACACAAAGAAAATACTTAATTTGTAAGTATTCATATATATATTTTTATATAACTATATCAGTAAATCCATGTGGCACAGAAATGATCACATTGTTGAAATGTCATCTTCTTATAAAAGTAAAGTGAAGACAATACCCCCTATTCCTTTAAAACGGTTTGTTTTTATTTTATCGTGCTCAAACAGCAGGACATATGGTCTTAACAGCTAAACCGTCATGACAGTGGGGATATCAACCCCCCAATTATGTGAGGTGGATTCATACTACACCCACGCAATGCTTACATGGTAGCACAACCTGTGCTTTAAATCTCTTGTTTGTCACCTGTGTCTTACCTTTGGAGTACCACGGTAAGTATGATGGACAGGGTTCCGCATGCGTTGTGTTAGCTGCAGCATCTCCCCAACACACGTACCAGTCAAACGTTCGATTACAGAATACGCCTGTAACAGGTTACATGTCAAATGTACAAGCATGTAAGGGGTATTCAACATGTACTTGGAAAGACGTACAGTAACTGATAATATTTCTCCCATGTGTACACCCTAATTAAAGGGTAACTATCACTTCCCTGAATTTATAATATTGTGTTTGCATATCCCTAGGTTTAACAAATATGTATTTCTGAGGAGTGAAAAACTAAATTAAATACAGAAATTCACACCTTTTTATCCTGCTACTGGATGCCTCCATCTTAGTGATTGATATAATCTCTGCCCTTTGAACTGTCCGAAGTGGATAATAATTCAATGGTGTAAATTCTAGAGAAGTGATATGTCTCTTATCAAATGTTGCAAAAAGTAAAACAAAGTTCTAACAGTAGAAAGTAGCATAATGTCCATGAAAAACAGTGAACGCATCAGGTACATCCCCTTCGCTGTACACAGAGACTGCTTTACTTTTAGCAATTTTCAGCAAAAAACAAGTGTCACTAAATGTTACAAATACGACCCCGTCGTTTATGAAGACATGGTGGAAGAGGTTTTTTTTTTTTTATATTTACTCATCTGCGGTAAATCCAGCTTCAAAGAGCTGCTAAAGAAAATATGTCAAGTAAACAAATGTAACTTTATCATCTGACATGCTAAAGATATTAGATCAGCCAACAGCTTTTTGCTTGAATTTTTTATTCTATGTATTGGTTGTTGATGTGTTTTGTGTGTGCTGTTTGTGCATTGTGGAGTCTCACCGCTCATGGCAGGCTCGGTCTGCATCCTATGTTCACAATCCGCTTGGTATTTTTCCCACGCTTGCACTGTGTCATGTACAGTGAGTGTCTGGACACCCTGTGACAACACAACACAATGAATCACAGGATTCAATAACACAAATAAACTGCATTAGGAATTCAGAACACAATGTTAGCTTATCTGAGTACCTAGGGTCACCACCCATCATCCCCAGTTTGTTTTTGTTATATTAAAGTCATACATGTATTGCATTCAGGGCCAGTGCAATGAATTTTGGCTACACAGGCAAAGATGCATTGCGCCCCCCCACCCCCGAAAATTCAGTTTTGAATTTTTTACTCTCTTTAGCGTATTTTATCCCCCCTTTACTATGTCTTACACCCTCTTGTGTGTCTCTTACAACTCCCTTTGTGTATCTCTTACTTTCCCCAGCCCCTTTGTGTGTCTCTTGACAGGTGTATAGTCGCCATTTTGGGCAGTCGGAATCCAGGACAACCACCCCATAACCCAACCCAATAACGCACATACTAGAGGATATGGGGAAATATGTCCACAGCTTTATTTAGCAAACAATAATAATAACAATAATAATCATAATAATAACTTAACAAGTAAACATGGGTCATTGCCCCCCATACTCCGCCCTCGCATCCTATTCCTTCCATTAACATATAAAGGGCAATGACCCCCATATAAATAAACATATATATATAACATACATCAACATTATTCCAATCGATGTAAAGTGCCAACCATCCATTAACCACGGCAGGGGTATACCCGGATACCCCTACCCCACCAGGTTCTGAGCCACCGACAGGACTCGAAACCTATCAACCACCAATGACCACCACTTGTTTGTCTTCCATTACGTTCATCCTGGGGAGCCTATTTCCTCTCCTTCAGCTCCCCGTCCCGCCGCTGTGAAAAAACGGGACAAAACCACACATAACAAAACAGGGAGGGTGGGTGGGACAAACTTAACCAGGTAGGAAGTTAAAATGAATTAACTAAAATGGCTGCCCATTTAAATAACCAAACCCACTTACCCATAACTCCACTCCCTTGCTTACTTCCTCCTAGGCCCGCCTCCTAACCCCTGTCAAGGCCTTTTTCCGCTTAGCTGCGCTTGGCTACATGGGGCTACATGACAGGTGTATAGTCGCCATTTTGGGCAGTCGGAATCCAGGACAACCACCCCATAACCCAACCCAATAACGCACATACTAGAGGATATGGGGAAATATGTCCACAGCTTTATTTAGCAAACAATAATAATAACAATAATAATCATAATAATAACTTAACAAGTAAACATGGGTCATTGCCCCCCATACTCCGCCCTCGCATCCTATTCCTTCCATTAACATATAAAGGGCAATGACCCCCATATAAATAAACATATATATATAACATACATCAACATTATTCCAATCGATGTAAAGTGCCAACCATCCATTAACCACGGCAGGGGTATACCCGGATACCCCTACCCCACCAGGTTCTGAGCCACCGACAGGACTCGAAACCTATCAACCACCAATGACCACCACTTGTTTGTCTTCCATTACGTTCATCCTGGGGAGCCTATTTCCTCTCCTTCAGCTCCCCGTCCCGCCATAAGCTCAGACCTTGACCCCTTAAGCCGTCTGAGCTCCGCCACCCCGAAGAAACAGCGCCCGCTGCATACCAACCTGCCAACCCAAGTTGAGCAGATCCCAACCCACCTCCGAAAGGTGAACCCCGTCCGAGCGGTAGTACCCCGGCAACCCCTCCTCCAACTCGCTGTGCCGTACCACCACACCTCCCATCTTCCTAACGAAGCTCGCCATTAAGCTGTTCACCTTTTTCCTGCAGTGATCAATCGCCACCGGATCCCGCGCGTGCCGCCATCGACGCCTTGGGACAATCTCCGACCACACTAACATAACCCCCGGAAGCAGGTCCCTCAATTTGTTGATGTCCTGCTTCATCCACTTTACCAACCGACGTTGTGGCGTGAGGCCCAAGTCGTTACCCCCAGCATGAAGGACCACCATGTCCGGTGTCCTCCCGCCCACCACCATCCTAAACATTGCCCCACAAACCTCCCCCCAGCAAAATCCCCTGTACCCAAACCATCGGACTGTCAACTGGTCCTTCGGAAAGCCCAGCTGCTGGCCCTGCATTCGAGCTGCGGCCCTCCTCTCGGCCCAGAAGACAAAAGAATGTCCCACAATCCAAGCAACCCGTCCTGGGGAGAAGAAGAAAACAAGCATGAGGGAAAGGCAAAAGAGGACTCCTCCGTCCATGTCCGCCCCCGCACCATATCTATACATACACATATATATAAACATATACCTACCCAGACATGTACCTTTTTTTTTTTTTTTTTTATTCCAATAAGCCCAACCGCACATATGAGCGGAACCGCACCGACTCCCATCTCCCTATGCGCTTCACGACCTCATCTCCTAATCCCAACCGTGCGGCCTCCGTGGCCGCCCCAATGCGAAAGGAGTGAGTACCAAAACGTCCGGCCGGAAGCCCCAACTTACCTAGCCCGGCCCGAAAAACCTTTGTAAACTGAAACCGGGACAGGGAAGAACCATCCGCATGTACCAAGAAGGAACCCCCCACCGCCGGCCTCCGAGCCATGTACTCCGCCACTGCAGCCACCGGGCACAATGCTGCGCCCGGCAGAGCCCATAGCGTAACGTCCCTACCCACGCCACGGACGTCCGTCTTAGAACTACCCAGATGCACAACCACCTTACCCTCCAAAACACGAACCCCTGAGGCCTGCAGACCCCCGGGCACCACCCTACTGGCACTCACCAGCTCCCCCACGCGGAACGCCCCGAAAAATGCCAAGAGAAAAGCCGCTCTGAACAGAGAGACCTCAAACCCGTTGAAACAAATTTCCGGCAACCGACCCACCAGATCCCCCAATACCCGTACCGACACCGGGCGCCTAGAGTCACAGGTCCTGCGGCCCTTTCGATAACCCTTCAGCGCCTGCCGTACTAGGAAGGTCTTAGTCAGATCCTCCGACCCGCGCCATCGGAACCAGAACGCCATTGCCGCCATGGACCTGTCGACCACTGCCGGGGACGCCCCCTTTGCCAGCAATTGGCAGGTGTACCATAGAAAAGCGTCCCGCAGCGCATCCCCACGTAAGCCATGCTCCAACCCGTCTAATGATCGTTCCCAAGAGTCCCAGACCTTACTGTAGGAGGCCCATGTGGCCGGTGCCAGTGAAGCCTTCACAAGTCCCCCAAGCAGGACGCTCCCAGCTGCCATATCTCGTCCGGGCAAGCCTCCCCTTCCTTCAATGCTCCTGGCGCCATCGACCAAAATCGGGACCACTGAAAACGAGACAGAGCGTCAGCCACCTCATTCAGGTACCCAGGGACATGACGCGCGCGAAACACAACATTCCGTGACATACACATCAACACAAAGCGCCGCAGCAACCTAACCACCGGCTTAGAGGCAGCCGATTGATTATTCACCGCATGCACCACCGCCATGTTGTCCGAGAAAAAGACCACTTTCTGGTCCCGGAGCCCCTCGCCCCATAGTGCCATTGCAACGACCAACGGGAATAATTCCAGAAAAGCCAGGTTGCGCATGACTGGGCTAGACCCCCATGCCTCCGGCCACCGCTCCGCGCACCATCTCCCGCCAAAGTAGGCCCCGAAGCCCACACTACCCGAAGCATCCGTGAAGAGCTCCAACTCCGCCGCCGACTTACCCGCCCGCCTGAAAAACACCGTCCCGTTGAAATCCTGCAGGAAGGCATCCCACACGCCCAAATCAGCCCTCATGGTTGCTGACACCCGTATGAAATGATGCGGGGATCGAACTCCTGCCGTAGCAGCCGCCAGGCTGCGGCTGAAAACCCTCCCCATAGGAATTACACGGCATGCAAAGTTCAGCATCCCTATTAGCGACTGCAGTTGCCGCAGCGTAACTTTGCGCTCAACGGTCACCGCAGCTACCGCCCCCTTGAGCCCCTCCAACTTGTCCCGAGGCAGTCGGCATTCACCCAAGATAGAATCTATTTCTAACCCCAAGAAACTAAGGCACGTCGTCGGGCCCTCCGTCTTATCCGCTGCCAGCGGCACCCCAAAGTGGCCCGCCACCCATTCCACGGTCCTAAGCAGTTGCTGGCATGCCGAGGAGGCAGCCGGCCCCACGCAAAAGAAATCGTCCAGGTAGTGCACCACCGAACGGTTCCCCGCCTCGACCCGCACCACCCATTCGAGAAAAGTACTAAATTTCTCGAAATAGGAGCATGAAATAGAACAGCCCATAGGGAGGCACAAGTCCACGAAATATTTTCCCTCGAAAAAACATCCCAACAGGTGGTGGCAGTCCGGGTGGACTGGCAGCAGCCGAAACGCCGCCTCAATATCCACTTTTGCCATAAGTGCCCCATGCCCGGCCCGTTTAACCAGCTCGACCGCCCGGTCGAATGATGCATACGAGACCGAGCATAGGTCCTTATCAATACCGTCATTCACCGACTCCCCTTTTGGGTAGGAGAGGTGGTGAATGAGCCGGAATTTCCCCGGCTCCTTCTTTGGCACCACCCCAAGAGGGGAAACCCGTAGGTCCTCCAATGGGGGCACCGCAAACGGGCCCGCCATCCGCCCCAGCGCAACCTCCTTGTCTAGTTTCTCCCGTACCACCTCCGGGAAATCCGCCACCGACTTCAGGTTGCGCAACCCCCCCGAACCCCCCGCTCCCGGAAGGGAATAAAGAAACCCCGCCCGAAGCCTTCCCTAAGTACCGAGGCATCAGTCCTGTTACCGTAGCGGCTTAGCCACGGCTCCATCGCGTCTAGCCTCACCGGCGTGAAGCCCCGGGGCAGGGGAAGCATTCCCTCCGGCCCCGGCAGCCGCTCCGGCTGTTCCCGCCTTCCCTTTTTTGAAACAGCGATTGAGCCCATGAGCACCCCCGCAACCGGAGCACTCATGCTTAAATCGACAAGCGTTTCCCCATTTGCACTGGCCCTCATTGTAGAGCCAGCAGAAGCCCTTTTGCAAAGCGGCCGACGAGGCGGACTGCCCCTTCGCGCCGGCCGAGTTTGGAAAGGGCTGCGCCTTCTGGGCCATCATTAGCTTCATCCAGAGGGGCAGATCCATCTGATCCCACCTCATCCCCGGGTTAGCCGCCAGTCGCTGCCTGAACTGTTCATCGTAGCGCCACCATGCCAGCCCCCCATAGGTGCGATATGCTTCCCAAATGCCGTCCAGGTAGCAGAACAGGGACGAGCATAATCCCGGCGATTTTTCCCCCAGCACGCTGGCTAGCACGCAAAACGCCCGTAACCAGTTGCCAAAGGATTTCGGAATCTTGCGATACCGCTTCCTCTTCTCCTCCTCCTCCTTCTTTTCATCCTTTTTATCCTCCTCCTTGAGGTCAATAAAGTCCTCCAAGGGGAGCAGGGAGAAGATCTCGCAGAACTCACCTTTCCAGAGCTTCTCTTTCACGTCCTGTTTCAGATGAACCCCCAGGGGGCCCGCAAACGAGACGTATGCGTGCTGCCTCGCTGCATCCGGAATACCCCCGGCCAGTTCCGCCTTGTCACCCCCGGCCGCCATCGCCTCGGGCGCCACCCCCACGTCCCCGCCCGAACTAAGCCCCACGGAAACCCCACTAGGACCAGGGACCTCCGTCCCCGGGGCCCAAACCCGACCAACGCCACCCCCCGTGTCACCCCCCGCCCCCAGCGAGTGGAGCAGTGCTTGCAGTGTGCTAACTAAGGAACTGGAGTGTAGTGACCCACAAGACTCACCGGCCAAGCCCCCTGCAACTGACGCGGCAGGGGCTGCGTCGTCGACTGCCCGATGTCCAGGGAGAGCGACTCCCGCCGATACCTCGCCAACCGGGGAGCCAAACCGGTGCCTTGCCCGTGTCGATATGGAACAGCTCCGTGACCTGGAAAGAGGAGAAGAAGTCCTGGGTAGGGTGCACTGAGTATTCGCATCCCCCCCGTCTCGACCCTGGGAGCGCCTGCCCCTTGCCAAAGCCTCCCGCTGTGCCCCCTGCACGCGCCGCGCGCGGGAGCCCCTAGGGCTACGGCTCCTCCTGTCTTCCCCGGGCATCCGTCCCCGCCGACCACCCCTGGGGACGCTAGACCCGCTCTCTCCCGAGCTCCCTGACCTGGAGCGGCGCTGCCGGGACCTCCCCCTCCTCCCCCCCCTCCCCCGTGGCTCTACTTCCCGAACCGGAGAGGGACTACCACTACAGGACCCTGAACCGGACCCCCCCCCCCTACTACCCTGCACCCCCAAACGCTCACCCCTCCGGCTAGAGCCCGACCCCCCACCTGAACTGGCTCCCAGACTAAGGGGACCTAGACCCCCCTCAACCAGACTGGCCCCCCCAACCCCTAAACCAGGCCTACCCGACCCTACCCGCACCGGCCCAGCCCCAGAGCCCAAGGAGGCCCCCTTTCCCCTACTGTGGGAGCCCAGCAGTCCCTCCTCACCCACAGCCCCCCCACCCCTACCACTACTCCCCCCACCTATGACCCCTATGCCCTCCCCATCCACCACCCGCGGTCCCTGGGAGGCCTTCCCACCCCCCACTTGGGCCCTCCGCCCTCCGCCCCCTGACAGGACCCCCCCAGCACTTTTCCCGCCAAGAGGGCCCCGGCCGGAGCCCCCTGCACTTGCCTTTGGGGCCGGGAACCGGCCACGTGTCCTCCCGGTCCCGGCCCCGCCGATCTCCGCCTCCGACGGGGCGCGCGCCCTCCCGGGCCGCAGCTCCATGCTGCCCGCTCCTCCAGGGGACCGCCCGGCCACGTCCGACCCGGCAGCCGCGACGGCCCCGTCCCGACCGTCCCCCCGGCCCCGGGCACTGGTCCTAGGCTCCGGCCGCTCGCGGGGAGGCGGGGCCTCTACCACGCGGCTGCCGGGCCTGCTGCCGCCCGCACCGGAGCCTCCCGGACCACCAGGGATGTCTTCACCGGGTCCCACACCCGGGCTTAGCCGCTCCGGAGGCCTCCTGGCCCGAACAGGCCGTCGTCCGCCGCCGTCCTGGCCCTCCGCCGCCGCCAGGGCCGGGCCTAACTGGGCCTTCAGCCAGTCAGCCCCCTGGTGCCTCGCCGCCGACCGGATCCGCTCCAGCAGTCGCTCCACTTCCTCCATCGGCCCTGCAGGGAGACAAAAGGAAAAAACCCTACCAAGCCAAATCTGTGCCCACAGGAGCGAACACAAACTTAACCAGGTAGGAAGTTAAAATGAATTAACTAAAATGGCTGCCCATTTAAATAACCAAACCCACTTACCCATAACTCCACTCCCTTGCTTACTTCCTCCTAGGCCCGCCTCCTAACCCCTGTCAAGGCCTTTTTCCGCTTAGCTGCGCTTGGCTACATGGGGCTACATTCTCCTCCCCAGCCCCTTTGTGTATCTCTTTCTTTCCTCCAGACCCTTTCTGTTGCTTTCTCCCCTCAGTCTGTTTTGTGTGTCCCTGTCTAATAGACATAGATATATGGAAACACACAGTCATACAGGCACACAGTCACAGAGATATGCAGGTACACAGTCATACCAATCTACACATACAAGTATGTCATACAAACACAGCCATACAGACACACACACACACAGAGACATTTAGACACTGTCATACAGAGACATTCAGATACTGTCATACAGAGACATACAGACACAGAAAAACAGAGACATACAGACACAGACATACATAGTCTTATAGTCATACAGATACAGGTATACAGAGCAGGGGACTGTGAAAATTTAGGGGGTGTAGTGGGGTGATAGATGTTGTAATTTGAGGGATGTGTAGTAGGGGAGTTAGGGGGTGTTATGGAGGGGACAGGGGCTGTAGGGGGGAGACAGAGCATGTAGAGGGGGAGGCAGGGGCTGTAGTGAGAGGTGCAAGCCTGGATGGCTGTTAGAGCTGCTTCCTATCTCAGTCTTACCTAGTGTGCATCACAACATATCAGTGTCTCCTCCCTCTGCATGCAGACATTGAACTTTCCTCATAGAGATGCATTGATTCAATTCATCTCTGTGAGGAGATGCTGATTGGCCATGGCTGTTTGACTTGTGATGGCTCTGCCCCTGATCTGCCTCCTTCACAGTCTCAGCCAATCCTATGGGGAAGCATTGTGATTGGCTCAGAACAACACTTCTGATGATGTCAGCAGACAGCTTGCTATTCTAAGGCAGACAGGGGCAGAGCCAGCAGCTTCAGGCTTGAATACAAGTAAGATTTTACTATATTTAGGGAGGCAAGAGAGGGCAAGGGGGCTAGATGGTGGTTTTAATACAATAGGGTCAGAAATATATGTTTGTGTTCCTGACCCTATAGTGCTCCTTTAATCATAATAATTTAACTATTACTATTTTAACGCTGCCACCACCAAGACAATTTATAAATGGGGTTCCTTAGTCCCCCAGGTAACTTAATAATAAGAAAGCACCACATGTAACTTAGCACAAAATCTATGTAATTGCAAAATACTAATTACTCTCTTCAGGTAACGTGATTCTTTAACAAACAAAGGTAGAACTTAATAAAGGAATATTTATTATGAGCAAAAAATAGTCACAGTGCATACTAAAATATAGCTGACAATCAAATTAGGTACACCAACAACAGATAAAACCAAAAGGGATAAAATAACAGAAGTCCTAATAACTTACTCAGGTTTTCAAAGTAAAACTTTTGTCCCAGGGGGTCTCTGGTAAGAAATATGGTGACTCACTCACAATTAGATTCTGGCCCCTCAAGCAAGTACAATGCACATTTCAGTATTATTAGAGAATAGAGATATACCCTGTGGATTATCAAGCCTCACCCAGAGGTGGAGACAAGTGACCATCCCCTTGTGTGCCCGACCAACATCAATCCAAATGGAAACATTTGGTTCTATCTCCTCTTATGTACTTGCCACAGAAATAATGATCGCATCTATGAATTGGTTACAATTTCTCTATTCCATAGATAAGTCACACTTCTTACTTGTGACCCAATAGAGCGGACATCCCAATCCCTTCCCATATGGTTAAGTTATGCAAATCATGTTTGGGCTTGATTAATAGATTGTGCTGGTCAGATTCCAAATATAACAAAAATGAGGCTTAATTATTATTCTGTGGGTAAATATTAACGTTTCTTTCTTTAGGATATGATACTGGAACACAAGGCTTGTTTTTTATCTTTTCTTGAAAGCTAATGATCATTAACATATCAAAGACATCCCCTCATCAATTAAAAGGCAGAGGCCATATGGGTGAAGTCAGCTAGTTTACATTGGAGCTAGACTTCCAGGCCACCTATATGTGACTTGTCACACCAGGCCCGGACTGGCCATCGGGCACACCGGGCAAATGCCCGGTGGGCCGCGGTGGCCATGGGCCGAGGCCGGCAGGGGAGGTCCCAGAATCTCCCCTGCCGGTCTATGCAGGACCGGCGCTATCCGAGCGCCGGCCCCGCTATTTGCCATGGAGGGCCGGTGGGGAGATCAAAGATCTCCCTCACCGGCCCATTTCAATAGACCTGCGGCTGGGGAGGGAGGGAGAGGACCCGGCGGAGCTCTATGTTGTAGCTCCGCCCGGTTCCTCTTGCGAGATCCGGCGCGTTGCCATGGCAACGCCCCGATCTCGCGAGAGTTCACTCACCACTGGACCACCAGGGATGATGTCACCGTGCCGGTCCGCCTCCTCCCAGCTACCACGTGCCTGTCCCCCCCTCCCAGGCTAAAGGTAAGAGGGAGGGGGGGATTTAATGCCTACTTAGTTTTTTTTTTTTATTTCTTTATTTACCCCCCCACACACACATTTATACACAGCACTCTCACACTCATCACACTCAGCACTCTCACACACATCATACACAGCACTCTCACACACATCATACACAGCACACTCAGCACTCTCACACTCAGCACTCTCACACTCATCACACTCAGCACTCTCACACACATCATACACAGCACTCTCACACACATCATACACAGCACACTCAGCACTCTCACACTCATCACACTCAGCACTCTCACACACATCATACACAGCACTCTCACACTCAGCACTCTCACACTCATCACACTCAGCACTCTCACACACATCATACACAGCACTCTCACACTCAGCACTCTCACACTCAGCACACTTACACACATCATACACAGCACTCTCACACTCAGCACTCTCACACACATCACACTCAGCACTCTCACACACATACACAGCACTATCACACACATACACAGCACTATCACACACAACACTCTCACATACAGCACTCAGCACTCTCACACATCACTCTCACACACATCATACACAGCACCCACACACACAGCACCCTCACACAAATCAATCACATACAGCACCCACACATACAGCACCCTAACACAGCACCCACACCTCACACACAGGATCCATCACACACACATACTGCACCCCTCACATACACACACAACCCCCCGATACACTGCATCACACACATACACAATACTTCCAAACATATTTATATAATATATATACACATATAAATATGCACACAGCACCCCTAAACACATTTCATTCCAGACACACACTAGATCCTCTACCCAACTCTGGATCATCTACACACATACACACACTAGATCCCTATATACACTCTGAATCCATTATATACGCACGCTCACTAGATCTCCTATACATATTCTGGGTCCTTCAAACACACACACTCTCGATCCCCTATACGCACACTAGATTCCTTGTAAGCAAGCACATACTACATTCCCTGAACACACACACTCTACAAACACTACATCATGTACACACACACACACACACACTATAGCCTGTATATACACACTTGCTACATCCCCTAAACACACATTCTCTAAAGCCCCTAGCCATATATGCATTACATTACACCACAAACACAACACGACTAAAACCGACCTTATTACACAATACCACACCACGACCAGCTCACTCTGCACACACGCAATACCCCAAGCAGGCTCCAAACACATGCACAATACTCTTTCCTGGCCCTTTTGTCTCCTGGTATCCATTTATAGAGACACCAGAGACAAGTTGCAAGGAAACACAGTGCAAGCATGTTATTAAATTTGCTTGCACTGTGCAGAACAAATACAGGGCTTTTTTCTCATGCTAGAGCTCTTCAGCAGAGCTCTGCGCATGGTCTACCCTGGGAGAGCATTGAACCAACATGCTCACTTTGAGAGGGGGCGTGTTTGTCATGAGTGATGACAAAACACACCTTCTCTGCCCCGCCCCCTTCTTAGTGGGCCGCTGTGATAAAAAAATGCCCGGGCCGAATTTTTTTCCCAGTCCGGCCCTGTGTCACACCTTACAGAGCTTTCACAGGATCAATGCATATGGTAAACCATCTGCCCCCTTTCACATTCCTATGCAATTCACACTACCACTTCTGTCACCTGATCTTTACCAAGTGGTCAATTCATATATGCACTACACAAATTACATGAATATTTTATTATACAACAATGAATTATGCACTGACACTGTCTATTTCCCCTTGCAGAGCATTGCTACCCATCTCCCTTTGCAGAGCACTGGCTCCTGTTCCCCTTGTAGAATTTTGCCTTCATTTACAATTTATATGACGTGTTTGAACATACTGACTTGAAAGTTTTTTAGATTCTTGAAATAGAAAGATATAGCACAAATGTTTCTTGGAACACTTATGTTTCCTAATTGCCTTCTGTAAAGAAAAATACATTTTGTAAGCCCCCAGGTGACTGGCAGTGGGCTAATTTAATTCACTCAGGTCGGGTAATGTAGAATCCATTTTATGAAGTATTTAAAACTATATCAAAAACAGGGAACAGCAACTGAAAATCAAACTGCAAACTTTAGATCAAATGAACCCAGTTGAAGAGGAGCTAAGATGGAGAACGTTTTAACTGTGGCTATATTGACTACATTTTTAATTCACTACAATTCACTATTTAATGAACATTCTATTGTGTTAATAGATTGCTATTGTTCAAGGGTCAAAGTGAATAGGCCTAAAGTAATGCTTACCGAACTATGAATCTTTACCTAGATTGTAAAATTAAAAAAAAAAAAGACGAAATTGTTCCTTAATTACATCGGCTGAAAAGAGACACATCAAGTTCAGCCTTTCTCACACCTGTTCTTGCTGTAGTAAAAAGCACTTTCCAATTAAACAACAAACTAGGGAAATATTCCTTCTCAGTCAGATCTTTCCTTGGATCAAGAAGCTGTGAATTTATCAATTCGTGCACGTAGGCCTCAATTCAATAAGCTTTCCAAATGATTAAATACTATTAGAAAACTTTTCAAATCCCATGGGGATGGACCCATAGTCCTTTCTTCTGTTTAGACCAGCGGAGGGACCGACCAGATATGAGCAGAAATGTTACAATATACTCACCTTGGCTGCAAGAAGGGGTACTTGCTGCCAGCTCGATGAAGTAAGATGTCCCATCGCTTAGAGAGGTCAAATCCATGAAAGAACGTAATAAACTAATTGGCCAACTCACAGCAGCAGTGGGGGGTGGTGAGGCCACGTTTCGGAAAAAATTGGGCCAGGTGGGAGTAGATGTGACCCTATTACGGGATAAGTTTTCGATTTGGATGCTTGCGGCACTCCTGCCCCCCACCCTTCTCCTGTACTTATAAATATTTAGTCTGGGATCTCCTGCTTTCAACTTCAAGACGGGCTCTGTATCTTACCAAAGTCTAGCGATATTGACATTTACATACAATGTGACAAAGATTTCAGCTCACACATTCTGGTGCATGCATTAAGGCCTGTCTAGATGTTAATGTGTAATGATCCTGAGACAACGTTGTACCAGCTGCTGTCATTTTGGATTGCTTTATTTCAGCGTTACCATTTCTTCAAAACACGGGAATTTGTATAAGCGTTTTTACGTGTCATGGCACTTTGTAATGCAAATTTCCCTGCCTTTTAAATAAAGAATATAAAAAAATAAATAAAAGAAAAATAAAACTTTGCAAACAATTTATCTATAAAAATTCAAATTAATTGTTATCGTGACTTCTCTACATGAATCATTTGGCAAGTGTTTTTAAAAAGTATGAAATCATTTAGAAAGCTTATTAAAGGCACTCTATAGGCATGCAGACCATCTCATATCAATGAAGTGGACTGGGTTCCATGTTCCCATAGCTGATCCTTGTGAGTAAAAACAATACCGTTCTGCAGGAACTGAAAACTTTACATTGCAGGGTTTAAAGGACTTTAGTGGCTGTCAGTAGAGTCGACTATGACAGTATAGTTGAGTAAAACTTGTCACGCATGCGCACTAGCCTCCTAACTCTTTCATATGGAGATCATCGAGTTAATCCGTTAACTAGAAACTACAGTGTTAGGAGAACATATTTGTAGTGTTCCTTTAAATCAAGGCCATAGTTGGCTCCTTAAAGATTCAAAAATCCCACTCACTGGTCACTCTATTATGTAGCTCAAAACATTCACTGGAAAAAATCCACTGTAAAAAGGACAATTTATAGAGCACACACTTCAATTGCTGTCCTCTTCAATAAGGAAGTTCAAACCCAGAGTAGACAAACAATAAATTTAAACAGACGCACCCACCTTCATAAAATCCAATCTTTTATTCGCCCCTTAGGTCTTTAAAAAAACACAAAGTATCCACGCTGATAAAGTAAATGCCTCGGTAGTTCGGACCACAAAAACATAGCAAAAAAAATCTCCCATTTAATTGAACTAATTCTGTCAATCTATAGTTAGCTCCTAATGTAATATAATTGAAACAAGAATAAATTGTAGTGAATGGCTCACAGTGTACCCCTTTAATCTGGGTTAGTTGGGATTATAAACAGTCAGACTGCAACTGTATTGCCCCCGATCTTGTTAAATTAGGGACAGCATATGGTATTTTAGTTCAAAACCTCTTGATGTTTTTTTTTTTTGAGAATTAACAAAGTAAACAGAGCAACAGTTTATCATTCCATTGGTCAACAGCACGTTCGTACAATATAATCATACCTCTTAATGTTTTGAACTGAACTTCCAAAAAGTAAATAATTGGGCTCACCAGCTACGAAAGTTGGAAGCAGACACTGGGTTGTAGGACCAGCTCTCTCATCCCTCACCACATGTGCAGGAGGTGAGGTTTCAACAGAATAAAGGTGATAGCGGATCATTTTGATTTTTCTAACTTATTTTGTAGATGGTAAAGGAGAAAAATAACAAACAGAGCCCTTTATTCCCTTGGAATATTTACAGAGAGATTCCCATTCCCACACCCCATGTGCTGCTGTTCCCGTCATTCAAGGTGTGAGTCTGTGACATGTAGGAGTTAATAGATCACAGAGTGTGTCCTCGCATGATTGGGTGTGTAGCAACCCTAACTCTTCAGAGATTTAACCTGTTTACCTGGATACAGTTATTAAACTATCCCATTTCATGTTACAAGATACAAGTTGGGTGCGGGGACATAATGGAGTACGGTAAAATAGGGATGGTGGTGTGAGTTACTGCCTAAATACATATTTAACCCCTTAAGGACACAACTTCTGGAATAAAAGGGAATCGTGGCGGAATATTTTCGTCATGTGTCCTTAAGGGGCTAATTGTCTGTTAATCCGCTCCCAGTCTTGTACCTCCCCAACTCCCCCCTCTATTTTATTTTTGAAAAATGTAAGGTTGAGCATTTTTGACAAACCAAGTGCAATATATCCAATTATGACGGATTAATTGTAATACAAAGTTCTTCTGTTTAACTGACGATACAATTTAACCGGACGAAAATAACAATCGTAGCCTGATGTCTGATTACATAATATGGCTTCAATTGTATTCAACTTTGATATTTATTGACCGACTACAAATAAAAATAAAGATTGTAAAAAAATATAAAATGACAAAAATAGAACAATAAATAATAAAACAATAGAGCAGTTCATTTAATTTCAAGCTGTTTTGGTATTTGTACCAACAACGAGAAACTAGCGCTCTATATGCATTTTTTAAATAATTGAATTCTATGAAAGCTTCACACGTGTAAAACCGTACCATTCTAACTTGCCACTTTTCAGTAGACATTATATGAGCGGGATGTAAATATTTAAATCCACTTCTTAGATCTATGCGCTCATCCATATTTTCTCCTGTAATGTCATAATAATTATTCAACTCAGGAATGTCACACATTATTTACAAAACAGTACATTTTGGAGACAATTAATGAGGCTTTCACATTTTAACATATTAGGTGAAATATATATATCATTTTTTAAAATAAGTTCAGCTATTTTCTATGATCATCTATCATAGGTTAAAACTTTAAATTATTTTGTAACTTACTCAAAATTACTGGTTTAGTAAATAAACACATTAAAAATAAAGCTGTTAAATATTTATGACATGAAATGTATGACAAAAAATGGTGTACTTCTAAATAGAGAAGTATCATGAATTGAAAAAGTAACTGTAAAATGTATGCCTGAAAACCCTGGTCTGGTCACAGCCCTGCTATTATAGCCTGAATTTTTCAAACTTGTTTTTAATTCACCGTTATTAGTTTAGCCTTTATGAACTGCAGTTTCTGTACTTGGGGCAAAGAAGAAAAATGAAGGTGATGAGTTTATTTAAACTAAAAAGATCTGGCACGAAATATAGACTTATAATGTGTTAAATATTTAGAAACTACTGTTCTAGATCACCAGGGAAGATAATGTAAATATATATTATAGCAGTCAACCTTAGACATTCATTCTGTGTTACAGTGGACCGGTCATTTCAAAAGAAAATCACTTTCTGATTCCGTCACATGTTCCCTGTGTCATTCAAAATTGTTTTTATCTAAAAGTGTTCTAAATTGATTTCATGGGTCTAAATTAAATCATGATGAATGATTTTTATCAATGAATTTAATTTTGGATGGCAACATTTGTGTTGTCACAAAACACGATTTTAAACTTTGTAGAGAATTGAAAATTACATACAAATGTTAAGCTAAAATAGTCTAACTCTATCACTGACTTGGAGACAATTAGTAAATCTGCACGTTTTGTTTAAATTTTACAATTCCTTTTTCAATTTGATGCAATTCGCTGTCTCAAACCCTAAAATTTGTCTTACAAATCAAATAATAGCATCAATCGCAAAACGTTTTGGAGCAATTTAACAAAACATGGACTCTCCCAGCACCCATAGGGCACTCCCTCTACTGCCTCTCTGATAATGAAGAAACTACATTTCCTCATTGTCAAGTGCTAGTCTTAGATGACAACGAGGCAGCAGTGTTCACCTAACTCGAGCTAACCCACCCAAACACAGCCTAACAAGGGTTCAAGGCTGGACAGATTTGCCCTAAATAAAGCATATGTGTAATTTCTGGATTGGTATTGTGGCTACAGAAAGGGAGTGCTAGGCTCTAGTTGTTAACTGTGTCCCTTTAAGCACACTATTTAGAAGTCTGTCCTTTTGCAATCGCACGCTCAACAGAGAACATGGTTTGGCACCCATGATGTCATATACTCTGCAGTCTGATGTCATATTCTGGAATTCTGTCACAGAGTGGGAGCTCAAAAAAAAAATCTTTGTTGAACTACGTACATGGCAAGGAAAAACCAAACTGTGAAATATGCAGAGAAACTGGATCTGGCCTGTGATGCCTCTGACTGCCTTAAACAGGAGTAGAGAAAGTGCCTAGTTACAAACTATTTTATGTGTCGCAACAATAAAGCAAAAAAAACACAATTTGTTACAGTTGCAACTACCAGATGTTCCACGTCTATCTCTGTGAACGAGCTGTTTTTTAAACAACAACAAAACAAAAAAAACATGTATTTTTTTCATTCATGTTGAATTGCTTCCTCCCTCATTACCCAAATTTTTTTTTCCGGGAAGGCGTGTTTTGGACTGTTTGTTAAAATAGAAGATTGATATGTTGCGGTCGCAAAATTGCTCTAAAATGTATTGACCAAAGATAAAATAGGTTTACTTAACATGACATAAGCGCTGTGTGTGTAAGGAATGGTGACTTCCTGAAAGAGATCGGAGCGTCATGTAATGTCATCTCATTGATTTTTGAGCATCTGATTCTGTTTGTATAACATTTGCTGCTGGCAAAGCATGATTAACATTGCTTTGTTGCTATACTCGCTAACCCGAATTTGAAAAATTCAGGCCACAGTATGATGTTGAAAATAAATCTTGATTAGTAAATCCTTTCAGTTTATCAATTGTTTTTAGGAATTCTGAAAATTCACCCCAAATTTAAATACCTCACAGTTTACTGTGTGTTGTTTAAAGAACCACCAGACTCACCCTGACCACCTCACATGTAGTGGTCTGGTTGCAGGGGTCCTGTCATTTCAACCCTTCAATGTTAAACAGTGGAGAAGCGTTTTCACCAATCCAATGCTTCCCCTCTGAGCAGGCATGCGCATGTCTTGTCTTTGGAGGCAGCGCAGACGACTACAGCAGAGGAGTCTCAGTGCTGGACATGAGGTGAGTAATCTTTATTTAATTATTATTATTATTTTTTTTTATCAGCAAAGAGTAGTGGACAGTGGTCACAATGATAAAACGGAATCTATAGTTCCCAAAAAACTAAAGATGAGGAACTGGATTAGGATGTGTAAATTTAACGCGGATTGAATTTGGATATTTACATCTGCTAGATAGTAAGTCATGTATCTATATTAATAATATCCTAAATTGTTACTGAGGTGACTTGAAAGTCAGGAGCTCTTTTTCACTTAATGGTGAGTTTAAGATATTACTTTTTGCCCCTTAGGACCACTATATTCACCCAGACCACTTTATCTCAGTGAAGTGGTCTGGGTGCAGCAGCGCTGCCGTTTTGTTCCTGCAATATAAAAACATTGCCGTTTTGAAGATACGGCAATGTTTACATTGCAGGGTTAAAATAACCTCTAGTGGTTGTCTTCTTGACAGCCACTAGATGGTGCTTCTGCACCCACAACTGAGTCAGACTTGGTTCGTTGATGTTCAATGTCCTTGCGCATTGCATGGGGATGTCAAATGTCCTCTGATGCTTCCCATAGAGAAACATTGGAGACGGAGTCAGTGCCTCTCTATGAGAAGCATTTGATTGGAGGAGTGCAGTTCTTGGAACCCATGTGCTCTTTATCCCAATGCTTCTATATGAGAAGCATTGGTTTGTTTTAAAAGCCAAAGAGGAGAGAAGAGGGAACAGGAGGTGGACTAAGTCTCTGTGCTGGAAACAAGGTAAGTAAATGCTTATTAAAGCTAAATTTTAAAACTTAAAAGGGGGTGTGGTGGTCACCGATATGCCAATAACCTAATTAATTATTATTGTTATTTTTTTAAATTCTTTATTTTTGCTCTGACAGACAGATATCACGGTTTCAAATGGGGCTTACGCAGAAGCCAAATTACCAACGTTCATGAAAAGATTGGATTACACAAAGAAAGGTTAAGTGGTTAGCGTGCATGATACACAATGAGGCTAGACATCTCATGGCCTGTGCAAAAGGCGTTATTCACAGTGGAGTTATGCATCGTCTGTCTGATGGGGGTATTATAAACTGGGGAAATATTTACAGTGGTTAAAATAATAAAGGAATTTAATAAGTCTAAAACTTGTACAAGTGAGGTCTCCTATGTGAGTATGCTCCGTTGTCCACTGGAGCATGGGGCTGCGGTGTCCTGGGCATTCACCGTTCCCGTCCCATATGCAACTTTGAAGTAGGTTTTTCCTAATGGACAGTTATGGTTAGCGTCCCGTGTATCTCGGGTGTGATTAAACTAATAAGTAAGCCGTGGTTTATTGAATAAGGAATTAATTGTTAGGTTGAAAGATGGAGGGGGGGGGGGAGGGGGGGAATAACAGAAATGGACAATTGTTTAAAAAAAATTGCAGTGGAAAAAAAATCACAAATAATCTAGTCCATTGCTTGTATTTGTTCTACTTCCAGATACAGACATTATGTAAACTGTTATCATATTTTGGGCATTTTATTAATTAAACCTTTATAAATTATTATTATTAATTTTTTTTTATGCATCCTAATACATTTTTAGAAAACACACCATAGTTTTAAGAAGCTAATATTTTTTTCTCCAGATGACAGGGACAGCCTGCTTAAAATGTAAACGGAAAAATAAATTTGGACTGTGAAAGCTTCCCACGCTGGTACGGGAATTTTTCTCGATTTATTATGCAGCGGGACGTGATCACGCTCCTCGTCCCACCAGAACACTAAACAAAATCTATCTGGGGTTAAATTAAAATAAAACATTTCAAACTGCGACATTTACAACCATTTTATAAAAATGTAGGCCTTAATATTCAAGTTGGAAGTATTCCTTAATTTTGCCCTGTAATCCACGTTGATATTTTGCATGAAATTTACAATTCTGCAGGTAATGCGACACATGATCAGACTCTTTCCCTTTACCTAAGACAGGTAAATTTGTGCTGCTAGACTATGTACAGATTTTTGGGGCTGGCTGAACCCTGGTGTCGTTTTTTTTTTTTTTTATATATAGTTTGTATTTTGCCTTATTTTTAATATTTAATCATTTTCTTTTATCTTTAACACGAACTATTAAAGTTACATTTTAATGTATTTATATCTTCTGGAAGCTGGCTTGCTAAATACAGAGAGCGTTTATTGAAACTATACTACAGTCTACAGTGTGTACGAAAATAATATACCCTCCTTGTTGTATATTATGACAGAAACCTCTCAATTTTACTAATAAGCTAGGAATTGTAGATAGATGACAAATACATTTTCTATTTTAGACAAAATTAGCTAAACTGGTGACGATTATCCACCTCAGTCATAGAAAACATTAAAGGACATTATAATAGGCACTAAAACAACTTAATCTTATTAAGTTGTTATGGTGCTATAAATATCCCCCTTTGTCCTAACCTCAAATTATTTTTAATTCTCTGTTTCTATGGCTCGAAAGTGTGACTTAGAGCCACACCCACAAGTCTTCTGAATTAGAGAGCATTAATTACACTTCCCTGAATATGCTAATTTGAATATGTTTTCACATTCTATGACTTAGTTGGTGCATTGGACATAAATTGTGGGGCAGCAGCAAAAGGCTCCCTGTTTAATTTTAAATATGAATATGACATTTTATCAAGAGCATCTGCAGAGTGCTCTGTATCAGCATGTGTGGCAGTGTTTGTAGCTGTATCTGTGTTTCTGCATGTGAGTCACTGTTGGTATGTGTGTATCTGCATGTGTGTCAGGGTTTGCTTCTGTGTGTCTGTACATCTGGTTATGTGGCAGTGTTTGTATCTATGTGTCTGTGCATCTGGTTATGTGGCAGTGTTTGTATCTGTGTCTGTGTATCTGCATGTGTGTCAGGGTTTGCTTCTGTGTGTCTGTACATCTGGATATGTGGCAGTGTTTGTATCTATGTGTCTGTGCATCTGGTTATGTGGCAGTGTTTGTATCTGTGTCTGTGTATCTGCATGTGTGTCAGGGTTTGCTTCTGTGTGTCTGTACATCTGGATATGTGGCAGTGTTTGTATCTATGTGTCTGTACATCTGGATATGTGGCAGTGTTTGTATCTATGTGTCTGTGCATTTGTATATGTGGCAGTGTTTGTATCAATGTGTCTGTGCATCTGAATATGTGGCAGTGTTTGTATCTGTGTCTGTGCATCTGGATATGTGGCAGTGTTTGTATCTGTGTCTGTGTATCTGCATGTGTCACTACAATTATGTCCCCGAGGCAAAATTTCTCTGGATGCCCTGTGTATTCTATATTAATTTTTATAATGCGCCAACATTTTCCGCAACGCTGTACAATGGATTCACAAGAAATACAAGCAAGTTAACCTTGCAAGGACAAAAGCTAGCGAGGGCCCTGCTTAAACCAGTTTATAATCTATTGATCATGTAGATTGTTTCTTTAGAAAGCTGTTTTATGATATAATACAATTATAGAGTTCTATGAATATTTTTTATTCATTTTTTTTACATTATATGAAAGGATGTCAGCATGGAATAAATATATATATATATATATTTATCCCCATGGCATTGTGAATGCACGTGTGTGTACAGTACTATGAAAGGAATGCCTAAGTGTGCATACATTTGTGTGAAACTTTCCGTACAGATGTCTGAGCGTCTATGATTGTGTCGGAAGAATCACAAGGCAATGACATCATGATGAAATCATTCACACCCAGACGTGCCGCAGAGTTAGGGTGTATTTTACAGTGTGAACCAGTCACCCACAAATCATGTGGATGGCAAACCCTATTTGCATTTTATTTTATTTATTTATTTTTTAATGATGTGCTAAAATTGTGTGTTCATTCATCTCCTTATAATCGAGGACCTGTTGCAATGAAGAGCATTTTGTTTCCTCTTCGATACTGATAACGAATGCATGCGATGTCATATGACAATCTTTATTGAGTATAATTTTTAAACAGGAAGGTAATGATAATAAAAAGAGAAGAGATAAAATAGCATGTAATAAACAATGAAAATACAAAGACTCATTGAGAGCCTAATATTAGGCCGTAAGTGAAAGCCCAAAAAATACATGGCATTAAATTAAGACACAAAATAAAACAAATCAAGAAATACAAGCAAATACATCAAATTGTAATATTGGAAATAGAATTATAAATGATGGCACTCTTGCATGTTCCGGAGCAATATACACTATTTTGAAACCCTGTAGAATTCTACCAGGTGGGTCAATCCCGTAAGCCCGGTTAAGACCTAAAGACGTTCTGCAATGCATAGACCTGATATTTATCCATAGGCCTCTGGTCTCGCAGGATTAATTGAGTGTCTGTCTACTTGGATCTTGAAACTAGTAGGCCCATCCTAAGTGATATACAGGGGTGGTTAAAGTGTGTAAGGAAAGTTATGAAAGAATTTAGAAGCTAGAGTAGTGACGATGAAAGAGGTTGAAAAGGGTACGTTGATTTAGCGTAAATGAAGTTGAGAATGCTCCCATGCCAACCCAGGAGTGGAGAGAGTAGAGTGTAGAAAAGAATGCTCTCATGCCGCCCTGGCAGCCCCCCACTGTGTGTGATTCTTGTGTATCCCGTTCGGGACTGCTCCTGTCCCCCTTCTGGTTCAGTCTGTCCGGAACCCAGTCTGTTTCCATTATGTAAATACAAGGGTACCATCTCTGGACATGTTTATCACTAGCATTTCTAGATGTTGCGATCGTTGATTTATTTGTTTCGATCTCAGCTACATTACCTTCCATTTAAGAGGAATGAGAGAATAAGCTGCAGTTAGGAGGAACTGGAGAATTCATTTTTTTTAATATTTGGATACTGGAAGACTAGAATGATGTAGGAGGACATTCTCAGGCCGGAAAAGGTGTGCTTCCACCAGAATTCTTTCTATGGTAACCCTAACCCCCTCCCCAAAACATAGATAAAGCAAAGCATGACCGCCATATGTGGAGAAGGTTACCAGGCCACTCACCACAACGCCAACACTGAGGAGAATAATGTATGCAATTTCAGAAATCTTCTTGGAATATTAAAATATAAAATAATTTGGTTTTATCTCACAATGTAATACTGCTCTCACTTCTGGTCTTTCTCTTGTTTGTTGGTGGAATAAAGCTTGGTTGCTGTAAATCTCATCTTCCGACTATTAGAATAAAGGCAAAGGTCAACCAACTTCATGGTCCCTAACTAACAGCTCTGCGTATGAGAAAAATATATTATAATATTTATAATAATAAAGTGTTTATTTTAATTTGGAGGTTTACCAGAAACTCCGTTTTATATTATAGTAAAATTTTATACATAACCTGATTTTAGAACAATTGACAAGCAAGTCATTTTATCCGACAAAAAAAAACACCACTCATTTCACCAATAAACTGTTAAACAGTACAATATCATCTAAGTGTTCCAAAACATTTTCCGAAAGGGTCGGTTTTCCGGATACCACTCTTGAAAATCATTCTATATAAATGTTCTTACATTTTCTTCTCCTCTTAAATGCCCGCATCCTCCCTGTCTTCTATCATTGGCCATATTTTCACCCCATCACTGACCCTTCTGTTTGCTTGTTTTATCCCCTTTGAAATTTGATGAGAGAATAGAAGATAACTATTTCAAACAGAAAATTGGGCCAACATTCTAAAAGTGGAATTATCCGCACGAACATGCCATCGGTTTCCATAGTAATTGTGCCACCTTTACAACTTTGCCCCTTTCCTGTTAGCAGCCTTAAAATAACCATCTCTAATGTGTTAAACTCATTTACACACCATATTGTATTCAATAATAGTCTTTCATTAGTCAACTTGCACAAAGGTCTCACCTTCAGGAGCAACAGGACAAAAGCTGCCAGGTGACCCCACATCCCAAGGTGACCAGTTTATGAGATCTGGATCATAAGACAGAAAAGATCATGAGCGCGTCAGTCCATATAATGCGTATGTTGAAATAGCTGCTGTGGTTGAAGTTTACACTGTGTCTGTATGGTGAAGCCTTTCTGAACTATTGTGCATGTCAGCGTTAGCTGGGGCTGTGGGAGGCTGTGAGGGTTAGGCTCTCTTAAATGTGAGTTGAATTCAGGATGTGGTTGTGTCACTAAATGTAGCATATTTGCTGGTAACTGTGTGTAGTGTACTGTGATAGGGTTAATTAATTAGTATAACTCTCAGAACAGAGTTTTGCAAACCACTTTTCATGGACCACCAGAGATCCCGGATTTACAAGTTACCTACCTCTGTTGTAATGGGATATTAATACAAATCTGGATCATTGGACTAGTTTAAGAACTACTTCTTTGAAAGCAAGGGGTGGTCAATAGTGGTTGTCAATAAGTAGACCCCCAGCTGCAGAAGCTCCCAGGAATCTTTCCGAACTTTTAGGATTTAAATAAATATACCACTTCTTGTCAGTGTAAGGTGTTTTTGATATAGATATGTAGGAGCGGCTGTAAATGGGATAATATACAGTGTGGATACATTACAGGGTGTGATTGGGATGCAATTCAGAGATTCTGAGAATGATGTAGTGTATATATGTGGCTATTTGCCTGACTCGGTCTGTTCTAAGTATAGAAAGTAGTGGTTCTTAACCCAGTCTCGAAGACCCCACAACTAAAACACAATAGGGAAATCTTTAAATTCTGGAGCAGTAGGTTTTGATTCTAAGCCCTGGGGTTTTCCTGGGTTTTCTTGGGCGGAATATAAGGCTTGGTTGGTATAGCAATGTTTTGTACAGGGTTATTCATAAAGTTAATTAATATTGGGTGTGATGGGTGTACTGTAAGGTTATAGTGTTTGCAGTGAATGGAGTGTAGTATAACAATGTGACACATTGCGCCCCTTAAAATGTAGTGATGGGAGTGGGTGGATCATGGTAGGGGGTCTCTCAGGTTATAATCAAGGCATGATGAAAATTGTAATTCAAAGGAAACCGAGCAAAGGTGTGCAAAGCTTATTACAGTACTATATAGACTCAGAGAAAATGACCAACTCAACTTTACTGAAAAAATACTAATTAAATGCGAAAGGTACCAAATGCACATTTTTGCTTTAGTGGTAATGAAGTATTTAGAAAGTCATGATTTCTTTCAAAAATATACCCACGCCCACCCAGACTCACACAAACATCACACAGATACCTATTCAGGGGGAATGGAGGGATATTTGACCCTGGATTAGAGTTTACCTTAGCACACCAGGCACACCCCTAGCTCACTGCTATGCGATTGTGTTCAAATGGTCAGTTATCCCTGTTAGGTGCAAAGTAAGTGTACATTGTATTTTCTTAGTACATTATGTAGGGGAGTTGTGATCTAGTATCACACAATGTCAGGCCACTCCTGGAATGTGAGTTGGGTTATTCTTAATGTAATAATCTTACTGTGAAAATGTATTCACTCGGAAACACAAATTTTCACAATTCACAATATTAACCACAATATAAGACAATATACTTTCTGAAACACACAACTCTAATATTGCCAATATTTCCGCTACATCATATAATAAAACATCCAGTTTTTGTATAGATGCACAACCAACCAAATGATCACATTTCTATATTTTAACTTCACACTAATTATATCTATTTATAAATACAGTAATTCCGTTATATCGGAACTAACAGTTCATTTATAACAATGAGCATTTAGGAATTTCTACCTATACCCCAGAAAATGAAATGCAAAGACTAATATCAACCCATGTGTAAATATATATTTATAGTGAGTTCATAGAAAAGAGGACTACCACAACCACAAAGAATTACAGGAATCATGAATGTGTTTTGATGTGAACAGGTACGAATACAGCCTAGGCAAAGACCTAGGGGTGCATTCACTAAACTGTGAATTATGAAAAAAGGGAAATGCTAATTATTTCAACATTCTTCAAATTAAATCATTTTGCCACTCAGCTGTTTGAGCCTAAAAATATAATTCCAATTCTCCACAATACACCGTTTATTACACAAATACCATAGGTAAAAATGAGAAAAAACTGAAAATGACCCCCTGTTTGAACTGGACAAATCAATAATCTGAAAGGTAAGTCATGAGAAAAATAAAGGCGTATACACAATTAAAGAAGCCACACTCAGAGATGTATACAATGAGGCTAAATATCAAGTTATACGATAATAGCAGTAAACTTATTTTCAAGGCTATATCCAACAATAACAGATTTGAAATCGTTATAGAGCGCGCACTTGATAAAAATCTCAAGAATGGTAAACGATAAATGGCAAGTAGTGGAACACGTTCTAGGTGATGAAAGCCATATACAATCACAGGTTGTACGTCTTAAAAAAAGCTAGGATGTATTTTAAAATATATTTTAGCCTATGTTCTAAAGCTTCAATGTCGTTCAAACAATTTATATTGTATATAATGATGTAAAAATAATTTGACAGGTAGAGAAGATCCTTACACACTTGCACACACACATTTATAAAAACAAGCACGCACATGCTAACTAAAATATAAATGGTAGGAGAAATGAACAATCTTGATTAAAACCGAAGAAGAGAGATATACAAGTTTGATAAGGTTCCAGTAAAATTAAGAAAATGATTCCTCTCATTAATGATGGAAAATATGATTATTTTGGCTCAAAAGGTTTTCCTTCCTAAGTTACTTTGATATTTCTCCTTTGTATTTTGATTTTAGGGTCCTTGACTGAGTGACCATTCAGAGTAAAGGTGTGTCTAATTGGGTTGCAATAGATGTACTTATTGTGTTGTTTAAAGGAATGTCTGTGCATATAACACACAGTCATACACAGATATATAATGCATTAGTAATATATGGCAATGTCGACACAACTATAGACAAACACAATCGTTAGATAGTTAGAGTAAATATGCATAATCCTATCATACCAACATAAGTCCATTTTAGGCACATCAAACAATAGAAATGTAAACTTTTACCGACTTACAGCGAATGTGCAGAATGTGTATGTGTAGCTGTAGACACTGTCAGTCCGATCCCTCTGCTTCTCTGTATCTGAATGAGGGATCCCAGGAACGAGGGAGGGAGGAGATGAGTGGAGGAAGGGATAGAGGGGGGAACACAGAGATATGTATACAAATATAGACCGAAGAGGGAAGATACACGGAATGGTGAGAGCTGCGAAATCAACGTACCTATAGTGTTTGTATGCCTGCGTTTATATAAATATATTTATATACATTCAATCAACTTCACACATAAAAAAAACCTTATCCTCATGCTCGCTAGGCTGTAACAAGTTACACATTCTAACAGATAAGAAACAGTTATGGATTCTGTACTTATACATTGCAGAGATTAGTAAATATCACACTTCTGACTAGCACTATTTCATTTCAAACTGGTTATAAAGTGCATTCATAAAGTAATCAGACCCCTTCGTTGTTTTCACATGTTTAATGTCGCAGATTTATGCTACAGTTGTTAATTTTTTTCCCCATCAATCTACACTCAATACCTCACAAGGACAAATCAAAAGCCGATTTTTGAAAACTGTGCAAATGTATTAAAAAGAAAAAATAAATATCACATTGCCGTATGTATTCAGACCCTTTGCTTTGACAACTGAAACTGAGCTCAGATGCATCCCATTTCTCTGGGTCATCTTGACTTTGAGATGTTTCCACAGTTTCATTGGAGTCCACATGTGGCAAATTCAATTGACTGAACATGATTTGGAAAGGCACACACCTGTCTATATATGGTATCACAGCTGCAAATTATTATCACAGCAAAGCTAAACTAAGAGGTCGAAGTACCCGCCTGCAGAGCTCAGAGACTGGATTGTGTCGAGGTACAGATCTGGGGAACACTACAAACAAATGCAGCGGCATTGAAGATTCCCGGGGCACAGTGGCCTCCATAATCTTTAAATCGTAGGTGTTTGGAACAAAGACTTTTCCTAGAGTTGGCCAGAATGAGCAATCAGGAGATGATGGTCTTGGTAAGTAAGGTGACCAAGAATCCAATGGTCACTCTGAGAGAGCTCCAGACATCATATGCAAGACCACACTGTAAGAAACATGAAAGTCCACTTGGAATCTACAGAAAAACACCTGAAGGACTCTCAGAAAGACAAGATTTTCTGGCCTGATTGTATGCAGAATAAACTGTTTGGTCTCAATTCAAAGCGTCTTGTCTGAAGGAAAGCAGGAACCACTCATCACCTGTGTAATACCATCCCGATGGCGAAGCATGTTAGTGATAGCATCAAATTGTTTTTAAGTGGCAGAGACTGGAAGATTGGTCATATTTGAGGGAAAGCTGAATGCAGCAATATATGGAGATATCCTAAATGAAAACCTGATCCAGAAAGTGCAGGACTTCAGGCTGGGCCAAAGGTCCAAATTTCAACAGAACAATGAATTTATGCACATAGCCAAGACAATGCAATAATGGCTCAGGGACACATCTATGTATGTCTCTGAGTCGCCCAGACAGAGTCATGACTTGACTTAAACCCAATCGAACATCTCTCGAGACATCTGGAAATGACTGTCCAGCAGTAGTTCCCATCCAACCTAACAGAGTTTGATAGAAATTGCAGAGATTATTGGCAGAAACTACCCAAACCCAGGTGTCACTTCATTACCAAAAAGACTTGAGCCTGTAATCACTGCCAAAGGAGCTTTGACTACCGGTAAGTAGTCAGTTAAGAGTCTGAATACTTACATCAATATGATATTTAATTTTTGGGGGGAGTGCTTCCCTCTGTCATTGGTAGCCGTCCAGCCGAAATTGTGAGCCGTTATTTGCGTGGCCTAGCAGGAGCTGTGAGGTGGGGGGTAGCCGGCACAGACAAGAGATCGATAGTATCGAGAAGGCGACCCGTTACCTCCCCCCGCCCGCATTATATAGGTGGAGGGTTATCCCGGTCCCCATCCTCGAGGTTGCTTGGTCTTATCAGGAGCATGTGGTAGTGTCACAGTCATCGGAATTCCCGACACTGGTCCTTTTATCAAGGTGGACACTGCGTGCACCCTTGAACACAGAGGAGTGTTGTCCTCTACTATAAATCGCCTGGACACAATATTCAATGCTTTCTGGCAGAAGATGTGCTTTGAACCACACACACCTCCTTCACAAGCTGTGAGTCCACCTTGCCGCACCCAATGCTGACCATCTATAGGAAATTGCCCCAAAGGTATCAGGAATCAACATGAGGAAAGGGAACAATTTAACACAGGCGCTGCGCATGCCTGAGGAAAATTTGGGGACTCTGCAGCAGAAAGGGACGAGGAGGGGAAGCCCTCTGCAAATATTGGGCCTCTTCCCAGCAATTATGAAACTAGGCCCGAAGACCTGTGCCATTATAGAGGACTGTGTCATGCCTACAAAGGGCGTTTGCTGATCAGAGCGCTTGGCTTTCTGTCATATCACACTTGCCTGGTTTTCTGCAGTTTTCTTTTTCTTTTTTCCTACTACTGTAAATTTTACTGTTTTTGCCATCAATCTCTGTCCTTACACTTTTTGCATCAATGTAGCCATGGAGCTGCCTGGGATGGAACACTGATCTGTTTATTAGTTACTAAGCATGTTTACTTATACAACAAATTATGCAGATTCATTGCCCTGTCTCTCATGCAACTTCTGTCGATTTTCTTTGCCGCACTATTGTGCAATCAGTTGTGTTGTTATGCCATTGCACAACAAAGAAATGTTAAAAAAATAAAAAAATAATAATAATCTAGTATTCATATACACCTGCCTTTATACGTGTGCCTCCCTGTGAGGTATGTGAAATTACAATAACGTCACTGACACATCTTTTGCTTTGATAAAATAATCAATGAGTCTACAGCAGACAATACGAGTCAATATTTCTGCCCTGTACAGAGTGTCCCTGAGTGTTTACTGCTTTTCCCGTCCTGCCCTTCGCATCCACCCATCTGTCCATCAGCAGTTCTGTCGATGTTTGTCTTTCCGTTCATCTGACCATCTCCCTCTATCTGAAATTCATTGTCCACTCACTTTGTCTTTTCATTTAATAAATTCTCTCTGAGTGTTTTTTGTGATAATTAGTCCTGAGGGCCTCTTATCTACTATTGTAGCACGCACTCGGTTCTAATGCCTCCACTCACCCACCATTAAACTCTTAACTACAAGTTCACATCCTATTGTCCTAACACTTTGTCCTGAAAGTGTCACTTCTCCACATTCCACAGCTTCCATTATTCTCTTTTAGCTAAATCCCTCTCGCCGCCACCTGTATACACTTCACATCCATAACCCTGCTTGCTACTATCTATACCTTCAGGTACCTCCTATTAATTCATCCTGTGATATATATATCTCAGTCATTATCTCGTCTTCCATCTCTACCAGTTAATTGTCCCTGTCTGTCAATCAGTTATTTCACCCCTTCCCTCTCATTTTAACTAACCCCATCTTTTTGTCCTATTTTTTCTCCTCCCTCCTCTGTAATTTTGCTTCTCTATTCTGTAATGTTACACATTCCCCTTATCTCCCCATAACTCTCGTACAGGATTCCTGGCTGATCTCCCCCATTTTACCCTCTTTTTTATTGTACTCATCTATGTACTTAACTGTTGAACATTCCATTTCCCATCCATTGCTGTCCATTTTCCCCTCTTCGTCTTTGTGTTTTAGTTCCCCTGGCAGCTGTCTCGTTATCATTCCATCCCATGTTATCATCCTGGCTCTATCTCTCTTCTTAATGGGACCAGCAAGATGTGGAATTTTCTGTTCAGTTGAAGGATGTGGTAATCTTAATCTGATTACACGAAGGAAGCTCCGAGGCTCATTGTATATATTTATATATATATTTATCATTTTTAAATCACAATGTATCCAGCGTTTGAATTCACTGGTTCACAAACTGACACACAAAGAGGAGATGGCACATTGTAACTGGCCTCTATGGGGTATTGAACAGACAGGGGCAAATTGGTGATCTGTCAGTCCTCTATCTAAGGAAATGGTGGGATGGTGACAAGGACCCAGGAGGACACTAGGCGACCATTTAAAATCACCATCTACAGTGTGACACAGAAATGTGGCCAAGGAGCGTATTCATGAAAACAGTGGTATGATCAAAGAGTAGCTTGTTAGATAGTTCAGGGGTTAATGCTCCCACTATCATGTCTTCATTGCAGAGTCAATTCCTTAAGGACATTTCAACTTTTTACCTTTCAGAGTTTCATAAAAAGTACCGTAAATCTGATTAAAAATAACATCTAAATATTTTGATAATTTCATATTATTATTAAAATAGCTGAGATAGAAAATAACTTATGTTCACGAGGATCTGTAGAATTTTACCAGCTTGGAATTTTGGCATTAGTTTGGTGCCCTTGCTATGAGCTCGCCATGCCTCTCCCTTTAATTAATATCCCCACAGTGTATCTGGGAGTGTGCATCTACAAGATGCAGAGAGACTCATAGCGGGGCTGGGAATATCTCCCTAGACATGGGGGTGTTTGGGATCATATCAAATCTGGGTAATTGTTGATCCCCAGAAGGGTGCGTGTGTGTGACGCGCAGGCTTGGTGTTGGTGGGAGTCTGTTCTTTTTGCCCACGAGGTGACACAGAAACATAAACATTTATCTGGAAGCCCGTCCTTCCCCCGCCAAGCGGGATTGTGAAGTGCTCTACACAGACCTGATTTCCATAAGTGGATAATTTATATAAAGTGCACTGTGGGTAGAAGCCAGATTTAGTTATAGAGTTTGTAAACAATTCTATTATATGATAAGTGTGTGGGGGAGGTTAAACCTGTGGCATTACACAGTGTTATAGGATGATATTGATGGAATCCAACTTTGTTGTAAAGTTGCATACCTATACTTGGCCTCAAGATCCAACTACAAGCTAAGATCTGAGGATGTACATTTCTATGTTTCTATGTTTCTACGTAACGCAGAACATGTCACCTACTAGTACGCGTTACTTATTTATGTAAAGCTGCTAACTACTTGTGTTGGGTTTTTAATTAAAAAAAAAAATTTAATTCGATTGTGATTAATAATTACACTGAAAACCGTAAATATAGGAGCTATTCTGTATCTTTATTATTTAGTAGTAACACAGTAAAGGAGTTTAAGCATGCGTGGGATAGGCATAAGGCTATCCTAACTATAAGATAAGGCCAGGAACTAACGAAAGTATTTAGAAAATTGGGCAGACTAGATGGGCCGAATGGTTCTTATCTGCCGTCACATTCTATGTTTCTATGTTTCTATCTTTATAACAAGCGTAAGAATTTTTTTTCTGCTGGTAAGCTCCTCTGATTTATATGATGTTGATCACTAGCAGTTGACATTACTGTATAGGGAATTTCAGCCTAGGTACAGATCAATTTCCATGCACGAGAAGATCTTGAGAGATGTCAAATGTCTGCAGGTATCTCCCAATGGAACAATGTTTATCATTTTCACATAAGAGGGATATTTCACATATTCATAAATGAAGACAGAACACCTTAAAAACTAACCTGTTGCAAAGCACCGTGGTAGTTGTAGTTCTGCCACAGCATTGGTGGCCTAGCTTTTTGCCACAGTGATTTGAAACAATCAATTTTTATTACCGAAATTGTTTTTTAATTTGTAGCACAGGTGTCATCTATAAGTGTTTTGCGGGATCTGCCATGAATATACAGGTGTCCGGTTAGATTTAAACGAGCATTAATTTTAGAAAAAAATATGCATATCTTCAGCCAACTTCCCAAAGTGGCGCTAACCTATAATAATAAAGACATGTTTAAAAATAAAAATTTCAAGAAAAAGCAATACCTGATTCGTTGTTTAGTAGATTAATTGGGCGTATCGTGATTGCTGGTTCCCATGGAAATCCATAGTATATTAGTAGTACACACGGATAGAAAGTGCCTTCAAGCTGCATTAGATGAAGATTAAGTTAATATTTAAGCTTTATTCCAATCATTAACAAGGAGTAATATGCTTGGAACAAAAAATCCACAATGTGACATGAAACAAAAAACCTTTGTTATTTTTATGAAATTAAAAAAAGTTTTGTTTTATTAATGTCACGTTTAATGTCACATTTTGTTAATGGTTTTTAAAGAAGATTAGAATAATGCTTGAATTTTGCCTTAATCTTCATTAAGTACGGTTTCAGTGTGATTGCTATCCAATGTACTAATAATGTGCTTTTGATTTAAAGATATAGAGTGGTCTATGAAAATGGCTGAGCCACTGATTAACTCACCCGTGCCAATGTTAACACTAGCTGTTAGTGGGTACTGAGGAAAGGTTTAAAGGACACTCTAACCTCCAGAACTACTACAGACTTCAGACTCTCTGCTGGTTTGGCAACGTACATCCAGCTTCTGTATTTATTCTGTAAAATATCAGCTGACCACTCTCAGCCAATGAATGACAGTCTGGGAAATTTGCACAGAATTGACATCAGTCAGTCAGCAACACTGGTTCAGGGTGGACTGGTCACACCCAAATTACGCTTTCTGAGGTGGAGTTACAACTCCGGCAGTAAAGGACAGAGTCAGATTTACCCTCCTTACTGCCTCAGGACCACTATCCTCAAAGCACCCCCGCCCTATATATATAAGTTTGGAGTATTTAGTTGCATGCATTTATACGACTAGTTTGGGGTACGATTGATTGGTGAATGTGACTAGGTTGGTGAATTGGATGATAAGTGGGACAGAGCTGGGAGAGGGTGTGTGTGTGCGTCCGTGTATGTGTGTCTGTGTGCATGTGTGTGGAGGCTGCTTGTGGTGTTGTACATTTGTGGGAATGCTGTTTGTGCTGCTGCATGTATGGGGGTAGCTACTTAGTGTGTTGCGTTAGGTGGGATAGGGGCTTTAGTGTGGGGTAGTGGTTTTAATAGGGCTATAGAGGTTGTAGTGAGGAAATAGAGGCTGTAGTGGGAGAATTAGGGCTGTAGTTAGGGATAGGGGCTATGGTGAGTGGATAGTGACTATAGAGGGGGGATAGTGGTCATAGTGGGGAGGATAGTAGTGGGAAGGATAGTGACTAAAGTTGGTGGATAGGGGCTGTTATGGAGGAATAAGGCTAATAGATGGTGCGGGTGCAATGTATCAGAGAGTGTTGACATGGTAGCCCGTGGCAACGCTCCAATATAATACAGGTGAGGAAGAGCCTCCCTCCCTCTATTTGAGTGCCGGAATAGTGAATTTCATTTATTTTAGTATGTATATTTTTCACATTTACTATATTAAGTTTCTGTGTATTCACCTATCATCCTGTGTGTCTGCTCTCAACCAGATCCTGCCTTTCTATCCATTCAGAGAAATATCAGTTTTGTCCCTGAGTCTTGCATGATATTGACCCCTACTGAGCAACAGATTGCTTGCGAGAGGCTGCATCCCCAGGCTTCAATGAGACCCAGACAGAACCACTTTCAGAGGCCATTTCCCAATCACGGAAAGTACAGCGTATCAACACAAATTACTGGTTTTCTAAGTATCGTAACTCATTCACTACATCGATGGTATTCAATACACTCAGAGGGTTTTACAAATCATATAAAAAGTATATCTGGGGAAAGAGAGTGAATGGGTAAATATAATGTATTGCGTATCTCTTTGCTTCCAACAGTGGAGCATTTAGCACGACAGCAGGGGGGTTTATTTGACTTTATTTGATCTAGTTGTAGCATTCTCTTTGCTCCGATGTATCTGCTCCCACCCCAGTCCAGGTCATATGTATGAAGCACAGAGATAAATGTGGAGCAATCACCATGGAAACCATGGAATGCTCCTGCTGATTGCTCACTTATGGAACTTTGACAATTGTTTGTGATACACGTGGCCCGAATGTATACTTTACCATCCAAATAGTCCATTCAACACATGTTTTAGGATTTGTTTGTTGATTAGCCAAATTTGGGTAGTTTTTCAATCTCACAAAAATATTTTATAGTAAAGTATAAGATTATATAATTTGAGGAATTATTCTCTAAACAATGTGTGGAGATGATTGACAGAAAATATCAATGTTTTAAATCAAAAAAGAAGAGCCACCCTCACGGCTACATAACATGTACCCTGACACACCGGACATATGTTGGCGCTGCAACTCACACAGAGGCACAATGTTACACTTTTGGTGGACCTGCCCCACTGTGAACGAACTCTGGAATACGACGGAACGTATGATTCAAGACGTTACAGGATGTACCCTGTCCCACGAGCCCAAAACAATTCTCCTAAAATCACTCCCTGACACCATCCCCAAACCAGCAAAAAAAATGATATATATCATATTGAGCACAGTCTCCACCCTAATAGCTAGAAATTGGAAGACCGCTACCCTACCCTCAACACAGGAAATTACAACTCTGTTGTCAACAACAGTGGATTATGAACTACAAATGTGGAATCAACTCAAAATAGGGAAGCTGAGCCCCCCCATGGCCGAGATGTGGCGAACCTACCTGTCAACACAGCAGCCACTCCCAAAACCCCCATAGCCTAATGCGAAAAGAGGCTAACACGAGTCAAGACACTTTAAACCACTGCCACTGCGAGTAGCAAAACCTGCTAGCTACTCAAGCGAAGTTCCACCGCACTACACGACTGAACATGACTAAAGACATGACTCCCTGCCCTAAGACGTCCCCGTCAGTGACGGACCTTACCAGGGTCATACTCACTACCCTAGCCATGATCCCTACCCCCTGCATCCCTTCCCCCCCCCCCAGTCTCAAACCTTAACCACGAGCCCTGCAGGGAAACAAAATATCACAAATGGAAGATGCGAGATGGCTACCGTATACAAATATAGACCATGGTTCAGGTCCTTAGGAAACGAAATCACCTGATCTCCCTTACACTAAAAGCGAATGAAAACACCGGGCACCTAGAACAGACGTACCACAACAAAGAAAACATAGTGAGCAACCAATACACCAACACATACTGGGAGCGCACACTAGCCTAGCAATTTACCTTTAAAAGTAACGCGCTATAAGCCGAAACCCACACCTGGGGCTCGGACGTCCTCGTCCGACGGAAAAAAGTGAACATACATAACAAGTTATAACGGGTACTGTGTCAATCCTATGTATGTTACATACGTAATAAATAACGCTGTAAAAAGTGCCGAAACGTACTAAACCTTTTTGTCCCCTTCTCCCGCTTTTCTTCTGTATCCTTCCAATATTGGAAAGTAATGAAGAATACGATAAAAAATAAATAAAATAAAAATAAGCCACATAATATGTACTAATACCCACATATATATAAGTTACCCCTAAACCCCCCCCCCCCTTCCCAGCTGCTTTATTCTTATCCTCCCACCCTAGTACTGCGGAGAAAGACAAAGAGACTGATCCAAGACAACATAGCAATAGATGACAGCAGGGATGGTCCCTGACGGACCCCAAATGTTATTAAGCTGCCTTGGTATACTAGGTAACCCCCGCTAACCAACCAACAAGGTGACACATAATATAGCATCACAAGGACCTGTTTGATATAAAGAAACACCGTACAAGTGCAATATCATGATTGTCATTGTCAATGACATGTTTAATGTAAAGCAATGCTGTACAACTGCAATTTCGTGATTTAAACCTTCCGTCCCCCCTCCCCTCTTTACTTTCTGAAAAGCCACCATTTTAAGTGATATTATGCAGTTTATTTTTGCATGGCCTATTTTTTTATAGAATTCCTTTAAATGGACACTCCACTTCCCAAATACTAAATAAATGAAAATCCCTGTTTAATAGATATAACCCAAATTAAAATTTACATGTAGTTTATGCATTTTTTTCATTGGGGTTATATCTATTAACAGCTTGCAAAAGCTGCAGATTTCTTGTCTGCAGCCTTTGCAAGCCCTTCCCTTATAACCCCGCCCAGATTTTCTGTGACTGTCCAATCACAGACTTCCCAAGGCAGCTCAATGAGAAGTCTTTGCAAGGCAGGTGCTCTGGGTAATTGTCTGCTTCTGGAGTTTAGCTCCACTGAGCCAAGCAAACCAGGATGTTACAGTCTGATTGTCAGCCATGGGCGGGGATGGGGGTGGTGGTGGGAGGGAGAGGGGGGTGTAACAAGGTTAATTTATAAAAGAGCCAATTTCAAAATGAAACAAATGAGAACACAAGCTTTACACATAAAGAACTACGGTAAGTTAAAGTGCTCCAGGGGTCTGGAGTTTTATTTTAAAGAACTAAGCAAGGATTTTTTGGGATGAGCTAAACATTGCCATAGAAAGGCAACATCACAACTTTTCCTGATTTGGTCAGAACTCTATGAGGTGTTACAACAATAGTAGACATTTCAAATGTGATTAATTTTGTAATAATTGTTTATTATTTTTTTTTTTTACATATTTTAATAAATTCTGCTTACAACGTATTGAACATTATGGGTCAGCTCCAGTCCAGATCCTTTATCAGATGCAGAGAGTCAGGTTTTGATAACACCTGCAGCTAGTAGCATGCCTTTCCTCATATGAACACAAGGGGGCAGCAGACAACAAATGCTAGATAGGGGGGCGTTCAGTAGCTACATGCTTTTTTAATGCCCAGACATCGAATAGTGAAAGAAACATATATGGCTGTAAATAAAAGAGAAATACAAATCATTGAGTCAAATAGAGAAGAATTGGAGAATTATAAATAAACTTAATTATAAGACAAACACATTCTAACCCCTGCTCATATTATCTGTCTCATTATTGTCTCATTTGGGTCACCAACAATCATCTAATCGTCACTCTGCAAAATATTCCCCCGGCTCCGTATACAGTAATAATGACATACCCTTCATGCTCGAAGATTCTCCACCTCTTATCTAATATAGTTACATAGCTGAAAAGAGAATTGCGTTCATCAAATTCAGCCTTCCTCGCATATGTTTTTGTTGTTGTTCCAGAAAAAGGCAAAAAACCCAGTCTGAAGCACTTCCAATTTTGCCACAAACTAGGAAAAAATTCCTTCTTGACCCCAAAATAGCAGTCAGATATTTCATTGGATCAAGCAGCTATTACCCCACTAATTAGAAATTATATCCCTGTATGTTATGTTTTTGGAAGTATTTATCCAATTGCAGTTAAACCCTTAAGGACCAAACTTCTGGAATAAAAGGGAATCATGACATGTCACACATGTCATGTGTCCTTAAGGGGTTAAACATCTGTATGGACTCTGATAAAACCACCTCTTCAGGCAGAGAATTCCATATCCTTATTGCTCTTACTGTAAAAAACCCTTTTCTTTGCCTTAGATGAAATCTCCTTTCTTCCATCCTAAATGTGTGACCTCGTGTCCTATGTATAGCCCTGTTTATGAATAGATTTCCAGATAAAGGTTTGTACTGGCCCCAAATATATTTGTATAATCTTATCATATCCCCTCTGAAGCACCGTTTTTACAAACTAAAGAGATTTACATTTTTTTACCTTTCTTCGTAACTAAAATGTTCAATTTCTTTGATCAATTTTGTAGCTCGTCTCTGCAATTTTTCTAGTGCCATGATATCCTTCTTTAGAACAGGTGCCAAAAATTGCACAGCATATTCAAGGTGTAGTCTTACCAGCGATTTATAAAGAGGCAAAATTATACTTTCATCCTGAGAATTTATGCCCCTGTTTATACATGACAAAATCTTACTGGCCTTAGCAACTGCAGATTGACATTGCATATTGCTGCCTAATTTGTTGTCTATAACAATTCCCAAATGCTTTTCATGTGTGGTTATCCCTAATTCACTACCATTTAGGGTGTAAGTTGCTTGTGCATTCTTGACCCGGAAGTGCATAACTTTGCATTTCTCTATGTTAAATTTCATCTGCCATTTTAGTGCCCAGTCCCCCAATCTATCCAAATCCCTCTGCAGCAAAGTAATATCCTGCTCATACTTTATTACTTTACAGAGTTTTGTGGCATCTGCAAACATTAAAACATGGCTTTCAATGCCTACTTCAAGATCATTTATAAATATGTTAAATAGAAGCGGTCCCAAAACAGAACCCTGTCCAGTTTGAAAATGTACCATTAATGACAACTTGTTGTACTCTATCATTAAAGGACCACTCTAGGCACCCAGACCCCTTCAGCTTAATGAGGTGGTCTGGGTGCCTGGTCCAGCTAGGATTAATCTATTTTTTTCATAAACATAGCAGTTTCAGAGAAACTGCTATGTTTATGAATGGGTTAAGCCTTCCCCTATTTCCTCTAGCGGCTGTCTCATTGACAGCCGCTAGAGGCGCTTGCGTGATTCTCACTGAGAAAATCACAGTGAAAGCACGCAAGCGTCCATAGGAAAGCATTGATAATGCTTTCCTATGTGACCGGCTGAATGCGCGCGCAGCTCTTGCCGCGCGTGCACATTCAGCCGACGGGGAGGAGAAGAGGAGGATCGGAGGAGGAGAGCTCTCTGCCCAGAGCTGGAGAAAGGTAAGTTTTAACCTCTTTCCCCCTTCCAGAGCCGGGCGGGAGGGGGTCCCTGAGGGTGGGGGCACCCTCAGGGCACTATAGTGCCAGGAAAACAAGTATGTTTTCCTGGCACTATAGTGGTCCTTTAAGCCAATGTTCTGCCCAAGAACAAGAATATTCTTCTAGACCAATTTCTTTTAGTTTGAAGACTAACCTATTGTGAGGAACCATATCAAATGCCTTGGCAAAATCCAAGTAGATCACATCCACTTCAACACCCTGATTTACATTTCTACTTACTTCTTCGTAGAATGCAATTAGGTTAGTTTGACATGACCTATGTTTCATAAAACCATGCTGATTATTACTAATAACAAAGTTCTTCCCAATTAATTCCTGTATATTATCCCTTAATAGCCCTTAAAATAATTCCCCAGTCACAGAAGTTAAGCTCACAGGTCTATCATTTACAGGCAAGGATTTTGAACTATTTTTAATATAGGAACGACATCTGCCTTCCTCCAATCCTCTGGTACAATACCTGAAACAAAAGAATCTTGAAATATTAAATACAGAGGTTCACTTATTTCCCCACTTAGCTCCTTAAGTACGCGTGGGTGAATACTGTCAGGTCCCGGAGCTTTATTTACATTAATTTTCTTTAATTGCTGTAGCACCTTGTTTCAAGTCATCCAATCACAAATTATCTGCAATTTTTTTGCAGCAATCATTTGCATATCTCTTGCCATAGTCCTCATTAATATATACTGAAGAAAAATAGTTATTTAATACATCCATTCCCTTTTATAAGACTTTTCTCAAGCTGTCCCATATTCCTCTCAGTAATTTCCATTCTTCTCAATTCGTCAAAAGCATCCACGAAACTTGACATTCTTTAAAAATCTGTTCTAATCACTTCACTAACCCTCGCACACATAGTCCTATAATATCCTTCTTCTACTCAACGAATTGCGTAGATCCTTAGTCTACAGTGCATCCTACACAGGCGTTGTGTCTTCCTGTCCCTTTCATTTGACAAAAAACTAGACAGACTGCATCATTATGGCTATGGTGCTCGGAGTGTCAATTTAAAACTATTTTACTGTGCAGTTTTGTGAAGTGCAGCTTTCAAAATCAACTTGTCAGCTCATCACCCTCTAGTGGTCATTTCATAGATTGCACAATCCAATTTAGCCACTCTTGTCTTTGATACCTGCTCCCCAGGGTTCTCGTGACACTGTTGCAGTAGTGATGAACAGTGCCATCTTAACATCATTATGGGCCCCCGGGCAAAGCAGTGCACCAGGGCCCTGTCTACACAACAACAAACAGGAATAAAAATGTAAATTATTGATGAAATTAAGCTTATACTTATTGGAACCTCCAAGAAATGCAATAGATACATACACACAGACTGCTGAATACAGTCACAGACTGCTTAATACATGCACACCGACTACTGAATACACACACACCGACTGCTGAATACACACACACCGACTGCTGAACACACATACACAGACTGCTAAATACATACACAGTCAGCTGAATACATACACACAAACACACACAGAGACTGCTGAATACACACAAACACACACACTGTTGCATACACAAATAGACTGCTGAATGCACACAGGCTGCTGAATACACACAGACCGACTGCTGAATACATACAGACTGCTGAATACACACACACACACACACACACACACACACAGACTGCTTAATACACACATATTGCAGTGAGGGGTGCAGTGTTTGTGTATGAGGGGTGCTGTGTGTGAGAGAGGTGCTGTGTGTGAGAAGTGATGTGTGTGTGAGGGGTGCTGTGTGTGTGAGACATGTTGTGTGAGAGGTGCTGTGTGTGTGTGAAGGATTCTGTGTGTGTGAAGGGTTCCGTGCGTGTGAAAGGTGCTGTGTGTGTGAAGGGATCCTTGTGTGTGCGTGTGTGTGATAGAGGTGCTGTACGTGAGGGGTGAGTGGTGTGCGTGATATGTGCTGTATGTGAGTGGTGTGTGTGTGTGAGAGAGGTGCTGTATGTGAGGGGTGAGTGGTGTGTGTGTGTATTTTAGAGGTGCTGTATGTAAGGGGTGGGTGATGTGTGTGTGTGTTGCAGAGTGTGAGGGGTGCAAAGGTTTTCTTGTTTTTTAAAAAAATAATAATAATAAATGTGCATTATTAATTAAATCTACATGTCCCCCCCAACCTTTCTTCTTTACTTTGGTGGAGGTGGGGGGATACTGCCAGCCCTGGTGGTCCGATGGTGATCTATAGCCTGCAGCTCCTCTGGCTGCAGGCTATCTTCAGATCCCTCCCCTTGCTTCCAGCTCCTCCTGCCGTCTCTCCCATCTAACAAGGGTCCTTGGGCTGGTAAGGGAGATCTTTGATCTCCCCACCGGCCCGAGAGGGCCCACGGCAAAAAAGCAGGGCCGACCCTCCTGTCGGCCTAGGCACATGGGCAGTGCAGTGGGGGCCCCTTGCCTGTGGAAAGATGGCTTAATACATGCACACCTGAGGAAAGACGGCCCTGGTGATGCATAGCTCCAAAGTGTCCCTGTTTAAGATGTACAGTCCCTAATATGTACCCCTCACACACACAGTTCACTCCTCACACACATAACATGCCTTATACACACTCTGTCCTCTGGTAGCCCACTTATTGAGACACCCACAACCAGTGGCGTACACACAACCCATGGGGCCCCGCCCCGCCCTCGCGCTTACTCTGTGCGGGCTGGGGCCGCAACACATGGCGGCGGGCAGCTGGTCGCAGGGCTGCGACCCCTGCGACCGCGGTATGTACACCAGTGCATGCAGATACACATACACTACAGACATCCAGACAGGGCCGTCTTTAATACTATTTGGACCCTGGGCAAACATTGGTTTAGGCCCCCTGGACCCTGTCGTTCCCTCCCTGGCATGCAATCAGGCCCCTACCCCAACGCAGAGGCGGACGTAAAGTAGCAAGGGCTCTGGTGCATTAATTATTTTCCGTAAGAGGGGGCAAAAGGTAGATCCCCATCTCTCGTGTAACTCCAACAATGCTTTGACAGCTGGGGCTCTACCATTTTCCCATGCATGCAGGATTGTATTTAGCACTGAGCGGTATTTGTGTGTTTGAGTGTAAGCATGTTTTTGTATGGAGTATGTTTGTGTGAATGTCGGGGTGTGTTTGTATGTGGAGATGGCATTTGAATGCAAGCATGCATTTATGTGTAGTGTTGGTTTATGAATGCAATGGTGTGTTTATATATAATTTTGTTGTTTAAAAAAAGAGGTGTGTTTATATGTAGTGTTGAAGTTTGAATGCAGGTGTGTATTTGTGTGTAGTGTTGGCGTTGAATGCTAAGATGTATGCACATATACACCTGCACTGCCACAAACACACACACACACACACACTGTGATACACATACACACACACACAGAGAAACACTTGCAGATACACAGATATTATCAATTGTACAGATGCAGCCATACAGACACATTTACACACACTGACACACACACATACAGACACACAACCTGACACACATGCAGACACACAGATGCACACACATGCAGATACACTGACAATATACAGATACACAGACACACACAATGACAACATACAGACACACAGATACATAACCTGACAAATGCAGATACAAACACTGACACACATGCAGATACACACATTGGCTACATACAGATACGTGCACAGGTATACACACTGGCATATACACAGATACATACATATTGACAACATACAGATACACACACTGCCACACACACACAAACTGCCACACACACTGAAAACATACAGATACACACACTGACATGCACACACAAACAGATATACTGACACACACAGACACACTGTGACAGACATACTGACACAGGCATACATACTGACACACACACAGACATACATACTGGCACACAGACATACTGACACACACACATACATACTGACACACACACACACACAGACATACTGACACACACATAGAGACACACACACAGACAAACATACTGACACACACACAGACATACTGACACACACACAGACTGTCTTCAGTTTCCTACCTTTGCAAGAGGCTTCCTTCCCTGGGGTCCCGTGTGCTGGCTGAGGCGGGTGGGAGTTGGGGGTCTGGCTCTCCTTGCTCCCCCTCCTCACAGGATCCTGGCTCAGCCTCCCGCGAGGCCCGATGTCTTTGAGGTGGGAGGAAGTGATTCACGGACGTCACTTCCTCCCATGCAGCCGTTAAGCAAGGGGCCTTGTCGCGCTGTTAAAGGGCCACAGCGCAGACCGGACCCCCTTACACTGTGGGCCCACTAGGGAAATAATTTTTTTTTCATGTGGAAGGCGGGGCCATGGGGCAGCTGCTTTGGGCCCCCCAGGAGTAACTGGGCCCGGGGCAGCTGCCCCATTTGCCCCGTGTTAAAGACGGCCATGCATCCAGATCATCAAGGACCACTACAGACATCCAGATCACAACAGCTCAATGAAGTGGTCTGGGTGCCGGATCCCTCTAGTTTAAACCCTGTAGCTGAAAACATAGCAGTTTCAGAGAAACTGCTATGTTTCACTGAGGGTTAATCCAGCCTCTAGTGGCTGTCTCATTGAGTGCTTTAGCTGTTTTGTTTTGTTAGACACCTGTGAAGCGAGATAAAATGGTTTATTGACTAAATGGTGAATTGTGGCGATCATAAAAATGAATTTTAAAATACAGACTAAAATACCCAATCTGTAGGTAAAATTGTGTTGGAAAATTTATCCAAATTAGTTGTTTTAGCCCATTTTTTTGGTTTTCATTTCATTACAATTCAATGTTTATTGAATACACTCCAAAGTGAAATGTTTGCATCATTAGCCAATTATGTTAGACTTTTCATAAAGCTTAATGATTAAAACTCCCATTTATAGCTGCCAGGGGGCAGTGGGCACAGTGCAGAGCACCAACAGGGGCAGAATTGAGTAGAATTCACATCAACAATGAACACTGAAAATCTCAGGAACAGCTGAAAAAATGATCTGCAAACACAGTCTATCTATCTATCTATCTACATACACATTTATAATATGTAGACAGAAGAATATAACGTAAACAGAATGTTTCTGTACGAGCATAGTGCCCTGCTCACTTGTTAAATCTCGCTATGATTGCCTCACATAACACAGTTTGCTGAACCTTTCGCCAAGACTGAATAGACTGCTAGGCTGCAGACTGCGCTAATGAAATATCCCTTTATTGTCAGAGGTTTCTAAAGGCAGGTGCAGAAAACAGACCAAATAACTGAGAATGTTACACATGTACCACAATTTATACATATGGAATAAACTAGCTGATAAAAGATCATTAATTAAAAGTAAGAAGAATTCAGTGTTTTGATGTTAGAGCAAGTGAGTTTTAATAATTTAGCACTTTTTAAATATTTATAATAAGCTCACATCAGGGCACTGGCTCTGTGCTTCTCTATAGAGATTCGCAAAGAGCAATTTTATGATCATTTTCAGATTCCAACCAAAATCTACACTGCTCACAGTCTGGCACTGAGAGAACAGAATGATATTCTTTAAGAGAATTTAGGGGAATATATTTACTAAACCGTGAGTTTTGACACTTCGGTGATTGATTTTAATTGAAGCCAAGAAAACAGAGTTACTGACTTGTTCCAAATCTCGTATTTTACCCGTTCACTCATTGTTTGGGGAATAGGCCCCTTGGTGCCTTCTTTATTTGAAAAACAAAATGCAAATACTTGATTTGATACTTGGTTTTTAAACGAGGTTTGTAACTAATTGTAAGACTTCACGTACAGAATCTGCAGTTACAATCATATTATATCGCATGACATTATTCATTTATGAATTATTTTTTTTTACTGTAAGAATAGATAAACAGGCCCAACGTGGCCAGATACTGGTCGGACATAGAGAAGCTGATGATGACGATACTAGCACGACCAATACACAAAGACCCTTAGACTTACCTGCTAGCTAAACCACAAGATGACTTGACGGCAAGAGAACAGAAACTAGTTAATAAAATTACCTTAGCGGCCAGAAGGGCGCTGACCCAACAATGGCTCAGCCCGGACGCCCCCTCTATACACAGAGTAATCCATAAAATAAAAGACAACTGCCTAATGGACAAATTGACAGCGCGGATTCGGAATACCATGGGCATCTTCTCAAAAGTGTGGCAACCATGGGAGGACTATGTGGACAGAATGGCGCAGACGCCATGAGACACACCAGCAGAGCTGGGTGACACATTGCCTCGCGTGTGCGGTGGGCGCATCCGGTATGGCCCCGACCCCACCCCCTTCCCCACCTCAAGTCCCCCCCTCTCCCATTTACCTTACAAACAAGTTCAGTATGGAGCTATAATTTCAACAGCAGATAGGAAGACACACTCTCTGAATAGCAGGCATCTCATGGGCAAGGGCAGTCCCCGCCAATACGGGAATAGCAAGGCCCCACAGCAGTAGAAAAACGCATATATACCGTATATAACGAGGTATAGGCTCGTCTGAGAAGGCCCTTTAACAGACCCGCGCAGACAACGTATGGTTAACATATATATTGATGTGTAATCAACTGTGGTATAGACCCAGACATACCGGGTCATCCTGAAAATGTGCAAAATCAGAGGAGTGTAGTGCTTGCTAATTGTAGTGCTTGATAATTCCATATGATGCGATATGTTACCGAAAGGATATCTGGGTATTTCGATACCATGGTATTGTAAAGATGACACGATACATGTATGATATGTGATGCTCCATGCCTGAATTCAAAAATAAAGAATTTAAAAAAAAGAATAGATAAACAGGGTTTTTCACTGAGAATTGCCATGAATTCAAAGTGGATTTTATATTTAAAGGGACACTATAGTCACCAGAACATCTACAGTTTATTGTTGTTCTGGTGAGTAGAATCATTCACTTCAGGCTTTTTGCTGTAAACACGGTCTTTTCAGAGAAAATGCAGTGTTTACATTACAGCCCAGTGATAACTTCACTGGCCACTCCTCAGATAGCTGTTAGAGATCCTTCCTGTCTCAGTCTTGCCTAGTGTGCAGCACAACATTCAGTGTCTCCACCCTCTGGATGCAGACACTGAATGTTCCTCATACAGATTCATTAATTCAATTTATCTCTATGTGAAGATGCTGATTGGTCAGGGCTGTGTTTGACTTGTGCTGGCTCTGCTCCCGATCTGCCTACTTGAAAGTCTCAGCCAATCCTATGGGAAAGCATTGTGATTGGCTCAGAACAACACTCTTGATGATGTCAGCAGACAGCTTGCAGGTCTGACACAGACAGGGGAAGAGCCAGCAGCTTCAGGCTTGAATACAAGTACGATTTTACTATATTTAGGGAGGCAAGAAAGGGCCAGATGGCGGTTTTAACACTATAGGGTCAGAAATATATGTTTTAGTTCCTGACCCTATAGTGTTCCTTTAAGGCCAAAATAGCCAAATTGCAAACAGTATTGTGTGGGAGAATGTTTCTCATTGAAAGAATGAGAGTGCTGTTAAATTGAGGCGTTAGTGCTCCTTTAATAGTCCCCGGCACGGAGATGACAAGCTGGCCATGTGTCAGGGGATCCTGAAACAGAAGTAGCGATATGATGCAGTCTGTTTGTGTTATTAATGTTATGGAAGAAGGCGGCGGGATCTTCCATCTTGTTCTCAGAGGAGAGTTTTCGTTCGGTTTTCGTTAACCTACGGTGATACATGTCCTGAGCCTGTAACCGCTGGATCTCAAAGCAACACTAACAACTTCTGAAACTACTCAACCAAAACTCGGGCGAATGGAGAATCAATGACTTGGGCTTCAGATCAAATTCCACCTGAGAGACAAACACTGATGAATAAACAGACTAAACACTGAATAAACACGCACTTTAAACATTATCGTATTTATTAATAGAGATACACACAGAACAATGAGGCCAAGCTGGCTCCATAGATACATTGCAGGTTTCATTATTTTATATTTATTCACCATTATAAAGAGTAATTTTAAATACATATCAGGATGGAATCTTATTTTGATCTGCAAGTAATTGAAGCTATGGATATTTCCAGCATAGGGGGATATGGATAGATAGACAGACAGACAGACAGACAGGCAGACGAAGAGATAGACAGACAGACAGACAAGCGATGGAGGAACAGATGAACAGAGCGATGGATTGATGTGTTTCTTTGTTTGTTTTCAGTGGTTTCCACGGTAATTGACCAACTTCTTAGACCAGAACAGTTTGATAATTATACCCCATTGTTTTATTTCTCTGTTCTTGCCTCTCTATGCAGCCTGCCAGGTGCAAGGGACACAGCTTATAACAATAATACAGAGAGTGAAGATGGAGGCACCCCGCTGCTAGATTTCATTTTATTTTTCATATCTCACAAACACATATTTGTTAAACAAAAGTAGAATAACCAAACTAATAATCCTGGGAAGTGGCTGTTTTTCCTTTAACCCCTTAAGGACACATGACATGTGTGACATGTCATGATTCCCTTTTATTCCAGACGTTTGGTCTTAAGGGGTTAAATGCAGAGTGTTGTATGTGAAATTTACCACTGGCGCACTGTCTATGAGCCACTTCTCTAAATCTTTACTGATCTTACAGGAAATGGAACATCTCTGTCACGCTGTATGTAAAAGTCGCAGTCCCTGCAGTGCCTCAGTCAGGGTTATTCGCTAAACTCTTAAAATATTAGCAAATTAAATCCTAATTGGTAATGGTGAGGCTAAAATAGCCTACATGAGCCATAGTCACACATGAATTATTTTAGCCTCAATTTTGCCATTCACACTAAATGTGTGTGACTTTGACTCCCTGCTGCACTGATGTCCCTAAAACGCCACCCGAAATCTTCCATTTTTCAAAACCCATAGTGTTACAATGCCCTCGGGGGCCATCAGAAAGCAGCAGGCACAAAAAGACTTATGTTCAGCGTCTTGTCATGCTGTTGGCATTACATAGGCCATCCTGCTAGTAGATTGCTAAGGGCCAAGTGATCATAAAAAGCCAAGTTAGGGACAAACGTCTCTGGAGGAGGAAGGGGGCAAGATGCCAGCGAGCAGTAAAAACAGCAGGTTCTGGGTTTGAATCCTACAAGGCCCTAACAATAGCACATGGCTTATGGCCAAGTCCCCACGCTCCACCCAGCCAGTGACAGACTTGTCCCAGACTTCATGTTAACCCTTAACGGTTCTCAGTGCAGTTAATCAAGCCTGCTACTAATTCGTTATCCTGCTTCCGCTTTTTACTGAACAAAAGCCAATGAGATTAACACATAAAAGCAAATTATACAAATTTAGTGTGCCATTTAGTAAAACAGCTATTGTATTAAATAATTTTTTTTTTTTTAATTATGTTTTATTTATGATGACAGATGCCAGGCGCTATACCTCCTAGCTTCCATAACTATAGTCTCAGGGCAATTTAATTTAACCCTTACATAAGAAAAGATGCCATGGTCTTACCCCTTTATGTAATAAACATTTGATGTACAGGATCTACCGATTCATGTGCCCTTTCCTTGCTCAAACACATTTCCTGCCCAGCTAATTATTAAACAAATTGTCCCTATTCTAGCTCATTTAACCCCTTGAATGCCTGAGACACAAAGAAAGAATTTACTTAGTCTTCTAGAAATTCTAGAGATCCCTGATCCAGCATTATTTATCTATTTAAGTCTCCAAGATACATTCCAGATAATTTAATTATTGTGTTTTTCTTACACGCTAATTGATATTAATTAGTTAATTATAGTGATATTAACCCCCAGCATGCTGGAAGGATATCTAATCAATGCAATCACACATAGAATCTGTTGTCATTTGGAATATGATGTTGATTAGAGTTTTTAATATTATTATTATTATTATACATTGAACGATGTATATTATATATTTCTGTTACAGTATCTCAGAGTGGCGAGTTTGATTTTCACAGTCAACTCAACCCCTGATTTTATTTATTTATTACTGCCATTTATAAAGCGCCAACATAGTCCACAGCGCTGAACAATTGTGAAAAAAACAATACAATATACACAGACAGATACAAATAGTAGAAGGCCCTGCCCGTGAGCTTACAATCTAAAGATTCATCATTCCATGTTCAATAAAACAAGCTCAGCTAAGTTGGAAAATAACCTAGAATCCAGGACACACTTTTATTATAGTGAAAATCTAAATGTACCCTTTTCTGGCTAAACCCTATCATATTATCATACGTATGATTTTAGCTAACATTAGGAACCTTTTCTAGAGTGCATTTTTTCTGCCAGCAGCCCAGCTTTCAGACTGTTTCCAGGTCAGCGGAGAAAATCCACACCTGAGGATAGCCCTACTGCCCGTCTTGTCCTCGCTGCATCCTAAACCCTGGCCTTGTCAGGCCAAGGCAGCTGGTATACCACCACCCCCTCCCAGACCCTCAGCACAAGGAGTCTCTCTAAGGAGGGGCTCCCTCTGGAATACATATCTGACAGCTTTTAGAAACACTTAGCCATCAACACGACCTAACACAATGCACAGGGCCCTTCATAATTCACCATTAGTGAATGCAACTGTGCACAATGCTAAATGTCTTGCTATTCCCTAACACTTATTGTGCCGATTACGCCCTCAAACATCCGTGCCTTCATTACTTTCACCTTAGAGGTTACTGGACTGTTTTTCTATCTGCTGCAAATTAATCCCATACCTCCCAAGTGTCCCTATTTAGGAAGGACAGTCCCTATATTGTACCCAAATCCATCTGTCTCTCTTTTCTATAGTAATGTCCTCTTTTTATATACTAATGTCCCTTTTTTCTAGGAGCTCCATAATGTTGGTGTGTCTGAGTGTATAACAGAGCTCCACGGCACTAATACTCCCAGTAATGGGTATTTAAAGTACAATAAATGTGTTAAGAAATCCATCTGTGTAAGTAAGATATATTGTTCTTATTGTAAATTACATTTTGGTCCGAATAACCATAAATCCCCTAATATTTCTCAGAACAGCCCCGCCCCTAGCCACACCAACATCCCTAAAATTAAAGTGTCCCTCTTTATCCATTTGAAATGTTGGGATGTATGTATTCCCTAGCCATATGGCCTCCTGCTATCCTGTAGTGCCCCGTCCTGCCTACATATTTTAAGTAAGGCCTTTGTCTGCCTTTTTATCCGAAATGTAAATTAAATGAACCATGTAGCTCTGTATTGTCCAGTAATGGCTAACCCGTGGCACTCCATGTATTGTGCACTACATTTCCCATGAGCCCCAGGCTGGCTGAGGCTAATGGGTAATATAGTTCACAGAAATTTGGAGTCCCAACACACAGTCATCAATGCAATAGACTAGCATATTCAGGCTAGCAGAATCGGTGACTTTTGGCTGAAAGAGTGTGATGAGGGCTGAAATGCACAGCTGCTGGAGTGACAGGCAGTGTATGTGTGTGAGACATATGCACATACATAGAAAGGGGCGTGGTTTTACTGTGATGGAATTGGAGGAGGGACCATAGCCAAAGATGCTGCTGGAAGCAGTTACCATGGCGACCAGATAGAGAAGGGATGTGAGAAAGGGAGAGAAAGGGAGAAAAAAATAAAGACAGAAAAAGCAGAAGGAAAAATAAGGACACGGAATAACAATAAAGGAAGAGAACGAAGAGGAATGTCCGAATCCGGTGCGGGGGGCAGCTCTGTGTACGATACCAGCTCGCTGCTGCAGTATTGTAATGGTGAGTGCTGCGTATCTATCTATTCTGGGTCTCTACACATTTTATTCTTTCCAAAGGGCATCTATGAAATCTCTAGGGTTTGTTGGGGAGGCGGAAAATGAGAAACAGCCTGGCTGACTTTTAGGGGACAGCAGAGCCTGGTACCTAGACTATCTGATTGTAAGGGACGCCAAGCCCAGCGCACAGTAAAGGGCATCTAAGCCTGCAGAACAAGTGATTTTGACATCTGTAATAGCTTATTGGATTGAATGCTGGATTACAACTCCTATTGTTAAAGGTGGAGGGTGGCATAAAAAATGCGCCCTGTAGTATAAAGTCTAAAACCTCTGGGACTGTACGGTGAATGAAGAGAGCATGGTACAGGTCCCGGGTAAAGGGGGAGGGGTGATAGCATTCTGTGGTGGGGGGGGCACAACATGACACCTCTAGGATAGGGGAGAGAAATGAGCCTAGTACCGATCTACACAACTCTCAAACACTAATTAGTAATTAACTCAATGAAAACACATTCATCTATTAATTAGGAAATAGCACATTGTCTGTTCATGCTTGGCAATCACCGAAGATAGCCTAGGGGCATCTCTAACCGCTGGGTTACTCTCTTTGCAGATGATGGCCTCTCGGGTCCCAGTGCGATGGACACAGACGATCGAATCTCTAACCTGGAACAACGTCTCCAGCTCCAAGAGGACGAAATGCAGGTTCTGCGAGCGGCGCTCAGCGATGCCCTGAGACGGCTGAAGGTGTGCGAGGAGAGAGGAGATCCCCTACGGGGGAGACAGGGTGAGGCACTGCTGGGTGCCAGAGCAGAAAACGGTCATTTTGTGCGGCTGTGCTCTGCAGGGGTAAAACAAGTGAGGAAGGTCTGGCACAGGATGCTATATGATTTGTCACTGTGTGGACACCATGTAGGGCAAATAAGGTGAGGGGATGCCTGGTGCAGGAAGAGGAAGGGGTATGTCTATGTGATTGTGAGGTGCTGGGAGATGCTAAGTGGGGCGAACAGGGTTAGTGGTTTGTGAATAAGGGAGGAAAGGCATTTTTTTGTCATTGTGCAATGATGGGATAAGGGGTAGTTGCTGTGTTGTGTTGGTAATTGATTTCTGGGGAGAGTAGGGAGGTGGTTTAGGAATGAATGCTCCCTGAGCGCGGGGTATGAGATACAAAAGACACTCGGTGTGGGAAGTCAATGAGATGCCACGCTGAGAGCAAAGGGTTAATTGCTAAACAAGGGAAGCAACGAGAGGGAGCCGAGTGGCAAAACACAGATAACATACAGCATGAGAAACATGATTTACACACGCAAGTTGTCTAGGGGTGAATAACCAACCACCAACCTGCCAAAATGTGTAATAGTTTGTTTTGTGTTATTAAATTACCCCCTTGATAACATTGTAAAGCGCTGCGGAATAAGTTGGCGCTATATAAATGCCTTTAGTAATAATAATAATAATAGATTAACTGGTATTACAGTCTCTCTAAACCAGGAGACAGGCTTTGCATCATGGGAGATGTAGCACACAGCAGATAGATGTTACATGCCCCAGATTAACCCATGTTGCTGGCTTTATTCACACCACACAACATTTCAAATGGGCAAATAGGGACACTTTTATAGGATTGTGACTGTGGGTGTGGCCAAGGGAGGGGCTGTTCTGAGACATTTTAGGTGACTTGTTGATGGCAAATTATATAACTAAAGTGTATTTTAGAACAAGAAAAATCAATCGTATTCACACGGACTGATTTCTAAACATAACTATTTTAGGAATCATTATTATTATTATTATAGGCATTAGCGCCAACCGATTCCACAGCTCTTTAGATTATTATTAATGGGAATTTAAAGGACCACTATTGTGCCAGGAAAACATACTCGTTTTCCTGGCACTATAGTGCCCTAAGGGTGCCCCCACCCTTAGGGCCCCCCTCCCGCCTGGCTCTGGAGAGGGGAAAAGGGGTAAAACTTACCTTTTTCCAGCGCTGGGCGGGGAGCTCTTCTCCTCCGATCCTCCTCCGTTCCTCCCCGTCGGCCGAAAGCGCACGCGTGGCAAGAGCTGCGCGCGCATTCAGCCAGTCGCATAGGAAAGCATTATTAATGCTTTCCTATGGAGGCTTGCGTGTTCTCACTGTGATTTTCACAGTGAGAATAACGCAAGCGCCTCTAGCGGCTGTCAATGAGACAGCCACTAGAGGATTTGGGGGAAGGCTTAACCCATTCATAAACATAGCAGTTTCTCTGAAACTGCTATGTTTATAAAAAAAAATGGGTTGACCCTACCTGGACCTGGCACCCAGACCACTTCATTAAGCTGAAGTGGTCTGGGTGCCTAGAGTGGTCCTTTAATAACGAATGAGAAAAACTATTTCAAATTTGGACATAAACTATAGGTTAATGAGGACCATGCTCAAACAAGCTTACATAACTATTGTATTGTTTTTAAAGGGATACTGTAGGCACCCACACCACTTCAGCTAATTGAAGTGGTCTGGGTGCAGTGTCCCTATTGCACTTAGTGCTGCAACGTAAAACATTGCAGTTCCAGAGAAACTCTAATGTTACCATTGCAGCACTAAGTCTGCCCTCTGTGGCTGCTTACCAGACAGCCACTAGTGGGCTTCCGGAATCCAAACGGACCTTTGGTCCGTTATCTGACGCTGGACATCCTCACGCTCTGCATGAGGACCTCCAGCGTCAGATTTTACCCATAGGAAAGCATTGAATAATCCTAATTTCGAGTGTGAGCATTGACGCGCATGACAATTAGGTCTCCCCCGGCAACATCAGAGGAGGTGACTTGTTGATGGCAAATTATACAACTAAAGTGTAGTTTAGAACGAGAACAATCAATCGTATTCACACGGACTGATTTCTAAACATAACTATTTTAGGAATCATTATTATTATTATTATTGGCATTAGCGCCAACCGATTCCACAGCTCTTTATATTATTATTAATGAGAATTTAATAACGAATGAGACAAAATATTTCAAATTTGGACATAAACAATAGGTTAATGAGGACCATGCTCAAACAAGCTTACATAACTATTGTATTGTATTTAAAGGGATACTGTAGGCACCCAGACCACTTCAGATAATTGAAGTGGTCTGGGTGCAGTGTCCCTATTGCACTTAGTGCTGCAACGTAAAACATTGCAGTTCCAGAGAAACTCTGTTTACATTGCAGCACTAAGTCTGCCCTCTGTGGCTGTCTACCAGACAGCCACTAGAGGGCTTCAGGAATCCAAACGGACCTTTGGTCTGTTATCCTACGCTGGACGTCCTCACGCTCTGCATGAGGACCTCCAGCGTCAGACTTTCCCCATAGGAAAGCATTAAATAATCCTAATTTTGAGCGTGAGCATTGACGCGCATGACAATTAGGTCTCCCCTGGCAACGTCAGAGGAGCACGGGCGGAACCTGACCCAGCGCCGAGGGACATTTGCGCTGGATTTAGGTAAGTTGCTAAAGGGGCTTTAACCCCTTCAGCGCCGAGGGAGGGGGACTCCTTAGAAACCTATAGTGCCAGGAAACCGGCTTTGTTTTCCTGGCACTATAGGATCCCTTTAAAGGACCACTATAGTGCCAGGAAAACATACTCGTTTTCCTGGCACTATAGTGCCCTGAGGGTGCCCCCACCCTCAGGGACCCCCTCCCGCCCGGCTCTGGGGAGAGGAAAAGGGTAAAAACTTACCTTTTTCCAGCGCTGGGCGGAGAGCTCTCCTCCTTCTCTCCTCCTCCGATCCTCCCCGCCGGCTGAATGCGCACGCGCGGCAAGAGCTGCGCGCGCATTCAGCCGGTCTCATAGGAAAGCATTCATAATGCTTTCCTATGGACGCTGGCGTGCTCTCACTGAAAATCACAGTGAGAAGCACGCAAGCGCCTCTAGCGGCTGTCAATGAGACAGCCGCTAGAGGAAATAGGGGAAGGCTTAACCCATTCATAAACATAGCAGTTTCTCTGAAACTGCTATGTTTATAAAAAAAATGGGTTAACCCTAGAAGGACCTGGCACCCAGACCACTTCATTAAGCTGAAGTAGTCTGGGTGCCTAGAGTGGTCCTTTAATTATTCTATTGGAGCTCTGTTATACACTCAGCCACACGAACAATATGAAATTCCTCGAAAGAAGGACATTAGGATAGAAAAGAAGGACAGAGGGATTTGGACTCATAAAAGGGACACTTTGGAAGTATCAGTACCTCCTTCCATTTTGTTAAAATTAAATTAAGACAAGTATTACTCTGCCCTAATATTTGCAATTTTTCAGAATATCCATTTTGGTGAGCAACCCTGTAAATTGTAAAAATAATTCAATGTGGCTAAGTTCTAGGCTATATCTAGGCTATTGTAGCCTAATTTAAGAAAGGCAATTATCAGTAAATAATCTGGGTTTATAAAAAGCGTACGACAGTTAACTGAACACAAAATTGCAAAATTCAGGCAAAAATAGCCACACTCTGACTACAGAAGAGTTGCAGTATTGTTCTAAATCAGATATTTTGGCTAACGTTTTGCAATTAGGTTTCCAATTAACTACTATTCAGTGTTTTTTGTAAAACCATACAGTTTCTGAGTTTTTCATGTGTATATTCCAGGCCCCCATGTGGTGAAGCCCCCTCCTCGCTCTGCACAGAATGGTGTAGCCCTACGCCGAAGAAGTGGTCTTTCTACCTCCCCATCATCCCCCAAAAAGGGGGGTGCCCCAATCTTCACAAAGAGGTATTCTGCCTTTCTCTCTCTCTATTTAACCCCTTCTCTCTCACTCACACATTGGGGGAGATTTCCCAAAATATTCTGTCCAGCTACTAAAAAGTGCAGCAATTATTGTGGAAACCAGTGAAAATAGTGGGTATATAAATTTGGTGACACCTCTCCTTTTTAATTTTTTTTTTCACCACTTTTTGAAAGAGGACACCATAATAAATCTCCCCCTTTGTTTCTTTATAGTCTCAGACGCGCCCTCTCACCTGAGAGACTGTCCGTCCTGAAGCGAGATGGATCAGATGCCAGGAACCGATTGCTGGCATCTAGTGGTATAAGAAGAGACGGGTAAGTCTGAGACAGATAATTATACCCTGATTGGTATAAAAATATCAGCACTTATTGGAAACCTGTGATTATGTGCCACTTGTTTGTGTTTACCCTTTGGAAACCTGTGCTCATGTGCCACTTTGTGCCAATCTTTGTGTACTTAGCAACATCTGCCATAATGTGCTACCAGAGTGTGTGATCTGGAACCGTGAGATAATACGCTGCTAGATTATCAGGGTTTTTACTAAAATAAGAATTGTCTGGAATTCAAAGTGAGTTTCAAATTTAAGGCCGAAATAGCCAAACTGGAAAAATTACCCCAAGTCAATTATGTTTCCAATTCAGCTACTTTGGCCTTAAAATTTGAAATTCACTTGGAAAGTCCAGCCAATCCTCACTGGTGTAAATACCCTGTGTGTGATTGTGCATTCTCCCTATAGAGCCTTGATCATCCGACACTACATTTGCTATTTTTTTTTATTTTTTTTTTGTGCGATCATCTGTAACCTGTAATAATATCACAGACACTGAAATGCCCCAAATTCTTATTATTATTGGCAATTATATATTATAAAGGGGGAAATTTAACAATAAATGAGACAATTACAAAAGGTTACAGGAACAATAGGTCGATGAGGACACTGCTCAAACAAGAGAAATGGTGACCAATTCCTGCTATTGTGAAATTAGTGCGTGTCAGCAGAGGATGGGACCCTAATGTAATGCACAGACAAAGGGCAGATTGAGACCTTACTGTGATGGAAATGGTAACATATAGAGACAGAGCGATATCAGGGCCGTCTTTAACGCGGGGCAAACGGGGCAGCTGCCCCGGGCCCTGTCCCTGCTGGGGGGCCCGAGGTAACTACCCTGTTTGCCCTCTGCCCGCAAACTATGGGGGCCCATCGGGTGGCCCATGCACTTAGGGCCACCCGGTGGGCCTGTGTCAGCAGGGGCCCGGTCGGGCGCTGTGGCGCTTTAACAGCGCGACCGGGCCCTTGCTTTTCGGCAGCACTGGGAGGAAGTGACAGCCGTGCGTCACTTCCTCCCACAGAAACAGGAGCCGCGCGGGAGGAAGGCGGACCAGCTGTTCCGGAGGGGGCCAGGCCGGGAGCTTAACTCCCAGCCACCCCAGCCAGCCCACTGGACCCCAGGGAAGCCACCCTCCAGGAAAAGGTAAGAAACTGGAGGGTGGTTATCAAAGTCTGTCAGTGTATCTGTATGTGTGTGTGTGTCTGTCAGTGTCTGTGTGGTTCAGTATGTCTGTATGTGTGTATGTCTGTCAGTGTGTCAGTATGTCTGTGTGTGAGTCTGTCAGTGTCTGTGGTTCAGTGTGTATGTGTGTTTCAGTATGGCTGTCTGTGTATGTCAAAATGTCTGGATGTGTGGTTGTCTGTCAGTGTCTGTGTGTATGTGTGTTTCAGCATGTCTGTCTGTCTTTATGTGTGAATGTGTGTTTCAGCATGTCTGTCTGTATGTGTGTATGTGTGATTCAGCATGTCTGTCTGTCTGTCTGTGTGCCAGTATGTCTGTCAGTGTGTCATTATGTCTGTGTCTGTGAGTCTGTCAGTATCTGTGTGTTTCAGTATGGCTGTCTGTATGTGTGTATGTGTGTTTCAGCATGTCTGTCTGTATGTGTGTATGTGTGTTTCAGCATGTCTGTCTGTGTGCCACTATGTCTGTCAGTGTGTCAGTATGTCTGTGTCTGTGAGTCTGTCAGTGTCTGTGTGTTTCAGTATGGCTGTCTGTGAGTTTCAAAATGTCTGTATGTGTGTATATCTGTCAGTGTCTGTGTCTGTGTGTTTCAGTCTGTCTGTGTGTGTGTGCCAGAATGTGTGTATGTCTGTCAGTATGTCTATGTGTGAGTCTGTCAGTGTGGTTCTGTATGTCTGTGTTTGTCAATATGTCTGTCAATGTCTGTGTGTATGTGTGTTTCAGTATGTCCGTCTGTCTGTGTTTATATGTGCCAGTATGTCTGTCAGTGTATCTGTATGTCTGTGTGTGTGAGAGTCCATCAGTGTCTGTGTGGTTCAGTATGTCTTTGTGTATGTGTGTTTCAGTATGGTTTTCTGTGTGTGAGTCTGTGTCAGTACGTCTGTCAGAATGTGTCTCTGTATCTGTATGTTGTCCATTTGTATTTGTGTGTGTATCTGTATGTGTCAGTGTTTGTATCTGTATATCTGCATGTGTGTCAGGTTGTGTATCTGTGTGTCTGTCTGTCAGTGTGTGTGTCGGTGTATCTATAAGTAGTCAGTGTGTGTACCTTTGTATCTGCATGTATGTCAGTGTTTGTATCTGTGTGTGTGTCTATGTGTGTGTCAGTGTATCTATATGTAGTCTGTGTGTATCTGTGTGTTCTTGTGTGTATCTATCTATATGTGGTCAGTGTGTATCTGCATGTGTGTCAGGTAGTGTATTTGTGTGTATCTAGACGTAGTCAGGGGGCCCAAGTAAATGCTCGCCCAGGGTCCAATCTAAATTAAAGACGGCCCTGAGCGATATACATGGAGGGACAGCTGAATACACAGACCTGTGTTTGGCTGTGAAAAGGAGGGAGCTCTATACACTGTGGTCACATCTCCTATTATAAGCAAACAATCTAGAACATACATGAACACACACACCCTCTACCGCAGGTGATTTAATTAAAGGGACAGTATTGGAAAATAGGACCTCCTATTCTAAAGCAGCCCTGTCACGCTGTTCCCTTTTTTTGTTTTCCTTTCCTTATGATCCTTGTATTTTAATGATTATATCCCCCCTGCCTTTATTAATATTTATTATCATTAAATCCCTAGACCAGCCATTTTGTTCCCCACTGTCCATGATGTCTGCTGTTGTCTCTTCTCTGACCAGCTGTGTGAGGCATTCACATGCTGCAAGGTTCCTTCATAATTAATGGCTTATTTTCCCTCCTGCAGCATTTGATTACTACATACTACAGGATAACACGTTATTACATGCTACCCGTCAACATGTATGAGTTATACGTGTTCAGCAAAATGTTATTATTTAAACAAGCATTTACTTTTTTGCATTTAAACCAAAACAATTACACAAATAAAATCCTAATATAAACTAGGGCAGAGATCTCAGTTTGAGTATTAATTTTACCACACAGACCTGCCATTTAAACCACTCAGTAATCCTCTGGGGCCTAGTATATATTGGTAGGTACAGGAGCAACCCCCTGCCTGATACCAGCAGTGTAACACAGACAGTATACAGTTATAATTCTGAGCTCCTGTAATCTCCCCTCCCTGTCACAGATGGGATGGGTGTAACTCTTTTGACAATTTCTGATGAAGGGGGGGAGTGTCTGTTTGCACTAGGAAGTGATGTCTGCTTGCTGAAACAGGGACACACAGAACCAGGCAGGATGAAGAAAGCATCCAGGTAATTTTTACTGGGTGTTTACTAAGACCCCAGGCACCTCACTACTCCCATCACCCTCAGGCTGTTAAGTTACAGTAGTCAGCTGAATGATTGGTGTCTGTACTGCTGCAGTAAACTGTGTAGATACTTGTTTGTTTATTTTTCTGAATGTAATGTGATTGTCAGTAATATTATTTCTGTTTTTTTTTGCAGTAAAAGCAAACAGGTGGTATTCTATCCAGGTGAGTCCCCAGACTGTGTGTGTGTGTGTGTGTGTGTGTGTGTACATTTTATTTGTTGATACAATGTCACATTTAAGGCCCAAATAGTTGGATTGAAGTTGTGTGTGGTGTTTTTTTTAATTTGGGTGCTTAGACCTTTTGGCTGTAAATTCACTTTGGAGTCCTGACACTTCACTTCATAGTTTCCTGAATAACAGAGTTTGTCTATAATATGGAGTACGTTTTATATCGCAATGTATCTGTGGTTAGGATGATTAGTGTGTCCCTCCAAGTCTTATCTCCTTACCCCACCCTGATCTATACTGCAGCTCTGACAGACTGGTCTTATTCCAAAACCACTTACACAGCATCACACGCTTTTACTATCATTTTATATAAATCGCAAGATTCCCACAGATTTGTTCTGTATTTTTATTTTTTCTCTTTGTTTATCCATCATTTGATCAGATTAGTTTGTTATAATTCCTTCCAGGACGGGCACAGCACCAGATATAAAGCAGTCATGGTCCGTCTATATATTTCGAAGTTTTCTGAATAGCTGTCTTTTTTGGGGGGGGGTGGGGGGGAAATATACAGGATTAAGTGCACAGCGGACTTGTGAAAATTATTTTCTGTTTTGATCTGACATTTCAAATCATTTAATTCCCTTGCTACATTCATTATTTAACACCGACAGTTGTGCTAGTTGCACTGGCTGCTCTTTGTGTAATGATCCCTTGGACAGGTAGGATTTGGCCAAATAAACTTGAGCAATGTATAATTTGATGCTGTACTCTACCAGGCTGCCATATCGTGTTTCTAAGCACCATCACAACATTGTATGACTGCATAGAGTACCTCGCACCCACTACCAGCTCTGTAAAAAATCCCCTGCAGCTCTAAGCTGTTTCTACAGAGCTAAAAAGAAGAGTTCAGCGCTGTTTATTGGTATATTAAATCCTCTTTATTGTTGTAAGACAATGGTAGCTTATTTCCCTGGTTATGAGGTTGGTCTGTAGCTGCAGACAGCCTCACTAAACTGTTCATCAGCTGGTCTTTTCAATAACTTATTATTATTATTATTATATATTTTTTTAATTTAAATCCTAATTTTGGTTTGAGATTTTATTTTTTTTTTGTCTTAAATACAGTAATGCTTTTTACCCCGTCATTCAATCATTCACACACAACACGCAGTAACCATCAAGTTAGCATGAGTTGGTGAAATTGCAGTAGAATCTGACTCAACATGTCTGTCTGCTCAACCAAACAGAAAGTGAAAAAAATCATTAAGTTTCATTAAATGTTTAACCCCTTAAGGACACATGACATGTGTGACATGTCATGATTCCCTTTTATTCCAGAAGTTTGATCCTTAAGGGGTTAAAGGAACACCATAGTTTTAGAATACAAAGCTGTATTTCTAACACTATAGTGTCCCTCTGCCACTGTGCCTCCTCCCACCCCTGGCGAACAAAGGGTTAAACACTTTTTTTCACTTCCCTGATTCCAATGCTGAAGTCCCTCAGCACTGGATCATTCTCTGCCTCCTCCTATGTGAGCGATGGGGGAACCTAATCTGCATGTGCAGAGATCACAGGGATCATTAGCCTTCCCCAAAGGAAAACAATAAAGTAATGCTTCCCTATTGGGACTTTTAAGATGCTAGTCTTCCTCATGCAAATGGGAGACTGCCACAAGGGGCAGCCTTAACCTTGCAATGTAAGTATTGCAGCTTCTCTGAAACTGCAGTGATTTACATTGCATGGTTAAGAGGAAAGGGACACTGCACCCAGACCACTTCAACGCCTATAATGCCCCTTTTAATATATTAGTTGTGAAATGACAGTTGTCCTCTAAAGGGACATGTGCGTAGGTAGATGGGACTGTGTAGTTGGGAACTCATTAACCCCTCCCTTCCATTTACCTGTCCTAAATAACAAGACTACAAATATACTTGGTGACAAAAACAGGCCACAGCTTTATTAAATAACAGATGTCATTAACATCAACCTAAAACATATGAATGTAATATAAATGTATATAAACCACTTCTAACAGAGTACAACCTTGTCAACCTAATCCTAAAACCTGGGCGCGTGTCCTCCCACTCGTCCTAACCACCAAATGGCCTCTAACACGGCCTTACGTTAACTTAACGCTAACCACTAGCCGGCCATTAGCTCAGTGGGCATGTCCATTAACCCATACATGTAACCGAGGTTAGGGGATGGATCAGCCCCAACCATCCATCTTCCCATAGACTGGTTGGCAAGGACCTTTATCTGTCCGCTGTGACAAGAATTAGTACATTAAAGAAATGAACAACATCCACAGGGAACGGAGAGTATGAAGCTGTTACCAAGCCAGTCAATTTAGGATCGCTGCTGCCTACTAACATGCCTTCTTATTTATATTGCCACCACCCCTACTTCACTTCTCACCCCTTTCTTGAACCTCCCTACTATTACCCTATCTACTCTCACATGTCTCTGTTCTGACTAGGCCTTGCCTGCCTCCTCTGGGTCTTTCTAGAGACCCCTTAGGCACTTGCTGAGTGGCTATATGTGTGCAGAGAAAAATAGAAATTATCACTTTTATAAATTAACCACGATACATCACCCTAGCTGTTAATCAGAAAACCGATCCTCTGCAGCTTTTGAAAGCTGTTTTTAGATAAACCCTCAAGGGAAAAAAATCCTTATTGAATGCATGCATGTTACATCTGCTAAATCGTGATTTTGATATTTTTCTGTATTCGGGCGGTAGAATGTGCCTTTAAGAAATGTTACATCAGTTATTCAGTCCAAATGAATACAATATCCATTTTATTTGGACAGAATGCCAGTTAAAATGCTGGGAATTCTCACATGTTCAGATGCCAAGCTGATAGTCTGTTCCCATTGGTCGATGTGTCGGGGCACGCCAACTGCAAAGCCTCTGTCCAGGGAATCGAAGTCACAAACTGTGAAAATGGGATTTATTTCAAGCTTGTTTGCGTTGGGCAAAAATATGCAAATCCCTGGTCAGTTCTCCACGGTTACCATTTTAGTAAATAAACCATTAGTTTGCATTATTGGTGGCCGTCTCAGAGCTGTGCGAATACTTTGTATCTTACACGTAGTGTTGTGTAGAGTTAGGAAAATGAACACTCGTGGTTTATTTGTTTTTCCACAGAGGAGGGCGTGGTGAAGCTGTACCTGCGAGGACGTTCAGTCCCACTCTTTGTTCCTGACTCACTGGTTGCCTCGTACAGTCTTGAAACCAAGGGAGAACTGCCCCCCAAAGAACTACAGCTTGAATGGGTGTATCCTGCCTCTGTGTTATCGTTCTGTCATCTTGACCGTGACTGCGGCATTCTAACTGTGGCTGATATGTATTAAAGGGACACTGCAGGCTTCCACATGTGTTAGATCACAGTTAGTTATACTGGGTGGGTTTATATTAAATGGACAGTCCAGGCTCCCGTACAAGTTAGATCAGTTAGTTATACTGGGTGGGTTTATATTATTAAATGGACAGTCCAGGCTCCCGTACATGTTATACTGGGGGGAATCTGTATTATTAAATGTATAGCCAAGGCTCACTTACATGTTGGATGACATTTGTTCACTTTGTGATACATCTTACTAAGTCAACAGTTTATCACTACAGCTTTTTATATGTACACCTGTTATGGCATCACCACCAATGAGAGGTCTCACTTGGTTAGTTTCCCAACTATAGAACCTTCGCAAATCAAACTGTAAACTCAGATTTGAGAAACAGACAAACATTGAAAAATAAATACAAATCTAACAAGCAGTGCAATAATGACTGTTGATTTTCGAAGGAGCGCTTTTTTCAGTTATCAAAAATAAATAATCAACAGGTTTACCTATTATCCTTAACTTCTAATCTACAGATACGGGTATCGGGGGCGAGATTGCCGGAGTAACCTCTTTCTTCTGCCATCAGGGGAGTTGCTGTATTTCACAGCAGCCGTCTGTGTCCTGTACGACCCTGCTGGTGGCACTCAGCGTCACTATCGTGGACATACTGATGACATCAAGAGGTCAGATGGTGGTAGTCTTCAGATCAGAGGTCATCTTAAGCTAATAAAGTGGAGGGCAGGGATCCCATCACCACCCCCTCCCCCCCAATTCCTGCAGGTTTTATTAGCTTGTCAGAAGGGGAAGGGATTAATTTTGGGAGATGATTTGGGGGTCGGGATTAAATAATAGTAGTAGGGGTAAAATATATCAAGGGATACACACTGTGCATGGGCGGGGTCTGACGTTTCCCCCACCTTCCACAGTCTGGCTGTCCACCCCGACTCAGTGACCATCGCCAGTGGGCAAGTGGCCGGAAACTCACAGGATGGGAAGGTGAGCTAATACTCCTAAGGGGTATTAGCAATGTATGTGCCCTGTTGGTATTTTCACTTTGTTTATCCTTTCCCCTCACCCCCCCTCCCTCTCTTGAGGTTTTGCCCCCTCTTGTCCTGTCATAACAATCTTTCTATGTCTGTACTAAACCACTTACCTATTTATCTCTCCCAAATCACGTTATGATACCCCATTATTGCTGCCTTGGAAACCCAAATATGACTTAGTCTTTGTCTTGTAACAACTTTTTCTCTTGGTCCACTTACCTACAGTTCTTTAAATTATCTGCTTTAATTATTCGGGCACCCTGAAGCCCAAATCTTGCAGTTCTTTGTGAATGGTTGTAAATCAGTCCCTGTTCCTAATTCCCGGATCCTGCACTCGTTCAGTATGTATCATGTTGTATCTGCTCCAAGCATTTAGTTTGACTGTCTCCTTAGGCTCTTGCTCCTCATGTCCGGATATGGCACTCGGTCAGCCTGTGTACTCTTCATGTGATTGGAGTCGGAAGTTTTGAGAGAGCGGTTACCTGCTTAAGCTTCTCCAAGGCTGTAAGTGCTACCATCAGGTGTGGAGTTACATCGTGCTGGAGAGTGTGATACTTTGTGTAATCTCTCTCTTTTCCTTTTCTGGTGTAGGATGGTGGAAGCCACCTATGTGCATGTGATGAGTCTGGGGACCACGTTCTTTCTGTGTGGCAGTGGCAACGCGAGGTCAAAGTGACAGAGGTGAAGGTAAGTTCTCAAAGTATGTCAAAATGTTCTATATCCGAGCTTATGCCCATGAAACTTATTTAAGCTTTAATCTCTTAATTTATCGCTTTTTCTCCTGAATACCCTCATTCCAAGGACTAGATATTTAAATATAAAATGCCCCATTCTGTTCACGTCACCAGGGGGTTCTCAGGCTATCAACTCCCTGTTTCAGATTTTATTCTCAGTCCTATGTAGCCCTGCTTCCTCGTCTCCAGCTACAGTCCTGCCATTGTTCTCAAAATGTTTCTTGGTCTTCTCGTCGTACAACGTCATTAATTCTCTCCCTCACTCGCTCTTTTCTTGAGGTTTATTTACTAAACCGTGCACGTGTTGGATTGAAAATCAATTAGCAAAATTTAGCTAAGATTGTGGCGATTTTAGGAAATATTATCCAACTCTACTATAGTTACAGCTAGATTTTTCATTGTACTGCAGTTTTCTGTTTTGTGAATGAACCTTGTAAAATGATCTATTGCCGGACATGTTCAGTTTCTCTATGATAGTTAAGGCTCAAGAGGCAAAATAATCTCCATGGTAAAACCTGTAAAATTAAGCTATGAAGCCATAAATTAAAAATGTAAAAAAACAATAATCTAAATCTGCCTTCAGTCATAGATATTGACGTTCCTATTCTTTCTGTCCTCAGTGTTCCACGGAGCCGGTGCTCGCTGCCATTTTTCATCCAACAGATCCTAATATGATAATCACCTGCGGGAAGTCCCAGCTGTATTACTGGAGTCTGGAAGGAGCTGGAGGTGGAAATGCTACTCTGAGCAAGAGGCAGGGGGTGTTTGAGGTAAGGGAGTGAGAATTGGGCTAGAAAAGTGATTAAAAGCGATAGTAAATGAGTGTAGTGTTGACCAAAATCAAGTATTCGCAAGCAGCGAAATGTGATCATGCAAAGGCAACCAATATGTTGATAAGGCCCTTCCGATGGGCAGGCACCACGTTGCAAATCGTGGAACATGACCTTGAAATGTTTATTGCATACATTGTACATGCTGCTTTTACTGTACCAATCGAACATAATATGTCAATGGGGAATGGACATACTGTTACATTTCAACTCCCCCTTTTCTTTTCTTTACCCCTCGTTTTGAAATATTTTTTTTTTTTTTTTTTATTTTTCTCAAATCACAGAAATTATCAACATGGGTTCATATAGCGTATGTTGTTTGAGCATTTCTTGAACATCATATTAGAGAGTAGGTTATACATCAAAAGAGAAATAGGAGTCGCGTAGCGTAGCTTGGGAGTGTGTTAGTGAATTGAGGGGTTTTTGTTTTTGTGGTGTATGTCTGCCTAAGCGTCGTGTGAGTGGTGTAGCCACATAACTGCTCGTCATAAGTGCGGTACTGGTGGTAGGTATGTCCGTGGCTAGTGTGGATGCCCCTCCCTCAGGAAAAGGTAGTGGGACCTGTGCGCCATGTAAAGGTAGGGAAGGGGTGGGGAAGAGAGATTTTCTGAAGTGTTGCCATTAAGCGCCTGGATGGTTTTTGTGTGTAATCTATGCCATGTGTATACGGGTGAAGAGGGTGGTACTGCTGAGTATGTCTTATTCTGAGCGGCAGTGTTATTAATCGTCTCTGTATCCCCGCTAGCTGAAAGCATGTACCATAGATAGAAGTATGGCAAAAGTAAAACAATAAAAGCATATCAATAATAATAATAATAAAAAAATAAAAAAAATTATAAAACAGTCGAGAAAATGTAAATCCGACTCATGGTCGTGGGGTCACCAGGATTGGTAGGGTTAAATAACTGGGACAGTTCCTGGCTGTGTAGAGGGTCTTGGGTGAGGGCTCAGCAGCCACTGAAATCCGACATCCCCTCAGTCAAGTCACGGGTCCGGTGGGCTTGGGTCCTGCCGCCCGGGGTATGAACTCCCTGATCGCAGCTAAGTCCACTTGTGACAGGTTTCTGCCTTCAGGGGTGGCATGAAGGGGGAGTCCCAGCGATCGCAAGTGGTCCTCCAGCTCCTGATATGTTTCTGCGCAGAGAGTCGTGTCTTGGGCTGTTATTAGGACCGTGCGGGAGGGGCCCCATCGATATGGCACCTCGTTAGTGCGTAGCTGCTGAAGTAGTGGTCGTAGGGATTGGCGCCACAGGAGTGTGTTCTTAGCTAGATCCGGGAAAATGAGCAGTGAGGCGCCCTCAAAGGTAATGGGCGTCTTTCCCCTCACCGCGGCTTGCAAGAGGGCCTTGTCCTGTAGGGTGCTGAAGCGGAGGATGAGGTCTGGTGAAGTGGAGGATGGTGCGTTGGTTGGTTTGGGGAGACGGAACATACCGTCTAGCCTCATGTTCTTGGCTTGTTTCGGAGAGAGGTGGGCCGCGAAGAACCGCCTGATAAAGTGAGGTAAGTCCGACAGTCCCACATTTTCCGGCACTCCCCTGAGTTTTAAGTTGTACCTTCGCCTCTGATCCTCCATGGTGTCAAGTCTGCGGTCAATCTTTAGCCGATGTTGATCCAGAGTAGCTAGACCCTTCTCCACCACAGTAAGCCGGTTATCATGCACGCTCTGGGTAGTTTCGAGTTGGGCCAGTTTGGTAGTCGTGTGTTCGACTGCCTTTTTGAGGGGGGCTAGGTCACCCGCCAAGTTCGCGCGGAGTTCCGCCAACATTGCCTTAAGTTGCGCTGCGGTGACCGGGTCCCGGCCTGAGGCGGCCTCCAGTGGGACGTGGCCCTGCTTCGTAGCCAGAGTGGACTTTTCCATCGGGGCAATAGCCATGTCCTCCGAGGAATAGGAGGAGCAGTCGTCCGCCAGCGCCATTTTGTCCCATGCGGCCCTCTGTGAGCTCCGGAATAGGTCCCCGATATCACGGCCCGGTGGGCTCTTGTCTGGCTTTGATTTTTTGTTTTTACGGCCCATTCTTGTTCCTGCAGTCAGTGAGCTGTTTTCTGCGTGGTTAGCAGGTCTCTTTTTCTGCAATTTCAGCCGTTTTTGGGTAGTTGTAAGCGGAGCATAGAGAGCTTGCTACCATCCAGGTTCGCCCCTCGTTTTGAAATATGACAAAATAAAAATTGTCCATTCGAGAAATATATGTAAAATGAAAGAGATGGTCTACAAAAGGACCAGGAAGTTGTAGAAAACTGAAGTGAAGGGGCAGGATACATACTGAAAAACTTTGAGAGAAAAATCCAAGAATTCTTATCATTCGAGGTCTTAAGGAGTAGGTTCTGGGGTTACAGTGAGGGCATAGTAGACGGAGCCCAATAGCGAACTTTAACTACTGAATGAGATGGACTTCAGGAAGCTAGTGATTGAGCAAAATCAAAATTAGGATCGTCGGGAGGTGGTGAGACCTGCAGGAGAAGTTTGGCTTGCTGAGGTTGAGGTGTTAAAAAGTGATCCCACTGGATGAATTATATGTGATTTTTACCATTTACACTCTATTTCCACAGAAACACGAAAAGCCACGGTTTGTTCTCTGCGTGGCATTTGCTGAGAATGGAGATGTCGTTACAGGAGATTCCAACGGGAACCTTTTTGTTTGGGGTAAAGGTGAGTAAAAGATAGGTTAGAGCTGATATTCTTTAAATGTCTGTCTCCAGTCTTTCAATTTAAGACTCCATATTCACATACAGTTTGATCCTCTATATCTCCCTCCTTTCTATCACTCAGGCACTCACAGGATCTCCCAGGCAATCACCGGAGCACATGATGGAGGGGTGTTTGCGCTGTGTGTGTGCCGCGATGGGACGCTCTTATCCGGAGGAGGGAAAGATGGAAGAATTATTCTATGGGACAGAGATTACAAGCGAGTGCAGGAAACACGGGTATGAAAAGGAGAGGGGCAGGGAGGTTTAAGAGGTGAAATCTAACTGGAAATAACGAAAAAGGTGGCTTTGGGGGCAGGAGACTGTAACACTGCTAAAATCCTACCTAGATCCCAGAGTGTTTTGGGCCAGTCCGGACCATCGCCGAGAGTCGAGGAGGAGAGACGCTTTATGTTGGAACCACCAAGAATTGTGTGATGAGCGGCAACTTGGAAAGTGGACTAACTTGCTTAATACAGGTACCGTGTGAGATCTGGAGTCTGAGTGTGAAAATCAAGCAGAAATACTGGGGGTAAATTCATGGACTCTACCTTTAAACAAAAACTCAAACTATCTGACTGTCAGTGGAGTGAGGAACTCATTTGCTTTGAAGAAATTGGTCCAGGTACCAGATTTGAAGTTTATTCTCCCTAGTTCTCTTTGGTGTAAGCCAGTAGGAGGCACTGATGTCCATTAATTGTCTCAGTATTCTCAGTTCCATCATTGCCAGGCACATAAATTGACTTATCAATGTGGTTAGGAAAATACAGTTGCCATGGTGATCAATAAATGATTTGAAAAAATATACCTTGCCACTTGTGTTTGCATACCAGAAATATAAAATATCTTTGTCTTCTATGAATAACTAGTATTGCAAGGCATTGATAAGGTTATTCACTTCAAGTTAAAATTCAAAGAAAAATCTTCCGTCAGCTATGCCTCAAGTTCAGCTACTTTGGCACAAAATTTGAATACTTTAAATACTTTGGTGAATAACCTTATGAGTGATCACCCTTTTGGAAATGGTTTGAACAAATGTAATTCTTTGTATAAGGGCGTTTATTGGTTCTCTTTGAATACGCGACTTGATTCTGATAGTGACGCTGTTCATTAAGCAGATACTTGTTTTACTCTTGCTTAGGGTCACACAGATGAGCTATGGGGTCTCGGTTCTCACCCCTCCCAGGATCTGTTCCTAACCTGTGGACATGACAAACTAGTTCATCTCTGGAATAGTAAAGACCATCGTCCAGTCTGGACCACCACCCTGGAGGTAAGAGTGGGACACACTGATATGTTATTAAGTGTTCTTGCATGGCAAGACCACCTACTATTATCTCACATATATATTATTATTCTTATTATAGCCAAATTTACCACCCTAACTCCTCCCACAGTTTTTACACTACATAGACCGTAATATACCGAAACTTGCGGATTGTTCCCGATCGGTGTGCTATTACTTTGTGGAACGTTTCGCCGAATGGTTCATGAAATATCGTCGTTTTTGTGGCGAAATTGGTCCCATGGGAATGAATGGCAAAATGGGAGCTGGCAAAAGCTGAAAAATCAGAACATGATTTCTAAACTTCCACCACTCCCTCATTTTCAAGCCCACGTTCAGCTATCCCTGCTGCCTCTAAAAATGTCCACGGCTAAGCCATAGTCCTGATAGTTTTCACAATATGACCATTTGTTTGCAACTCAATGCCGTCCGTTGACATTCATTGAACCTCCACTCTAGCAACCTTTAAATTTGAAGTGCAATTTCTAAGCTGCGACTGTGCCTTCATTTTTAATATTTCAGAGACATACTATGCATCAAAATGTAGGTCTGGGTCTTGTGATTATCACAATATAAAGCTCTTCACTTAAACTCCCCTTCTTGTGCTCCTGCTAATTCTCCTGGCTCTGCTGTAAGCTCTGTCCAAGTGACCCCCGGCAGGGAATTATGGGATATATACTTGAGTACTTTACAGCAGTTAATATAATCAGATAATGTAATCAACAGTGAATCAAAAACTTTATTGCAGAGTTTGGTCTGATTAAAAAAAAAAAAAATAATGATTCCATACATTAAAATATTGAATGCTAATAGATATTTATTCTACCTGGCTATTTTTTAATTTTTAATTTTGCTGCTAAGTTTTTCCTTCATATTTTCCAGTCTGTGATATAACCCTATTGAACACCTTGCGGAGAGAGTAGTGTGGTCGGTGTATTTTGTGGCGCTACAATCCAATATTTTGATCCCTTAGAATTGAGATTTATTAGTGCTCACCACATGTTTAAACATTAAATATTGCGCGGCTTCCTGTGATGATCGATTGTGGTATTTAAAGGCAGCATTGGTGCCAAGCGAGACTATCTGGCTGAGCTCCAGGAAGTGATAATGTAAATCGGGCCTGCATCGGAGAAGAATATTTTAAACCTGTATGAAATGGCGTAATTTATTAACCACAGTAATGTCTGAAAGTGTTAAACAAGAGTAATACTTAGAGGAACTAAACGTTTTGTCTCAGACTGCAGTTTGAGATTTTTTTTGGGGGTGGGAAGGGTGGGAGGTGGGTCGTATTATCCGGTGTTGATTAAAAATGTGTGTGCTGTTTATAATGTGTGCATGCATGTCATTGATGCATTGACTGCAATAGAGAGGGAGCCTAATGCAGTTTATAATGCTGCTATAGGGGTTAAGAGTTTTGGTATATTTTTAGGGGGGGGTAAATATGCACTGTGCACCATAATGTTCAAAGGTACAATTGCTTAGAATAACAGTTGTAGGTACATTGATGTTTCTCACTAGACCAGGAGGGCTATAGAACATTGAGATTGCAGACATCCAGGCCAAGCACAAACTTACAGTGCTGAGCTAATAAAAGCACTTCACGTTCTGACTGTGTTCTCACTCCGGCAGTGCTGTGCCAGAAGGCATCCCAAAGCACCTACACCTATTTTAATACAATGAATAGAAGGAAACAACAAAAATAAAGTCACTCAAACCACAATAAAGTGGGTGAGTGAAAGCTGGATAGCAGATAAGTATCTTGTTTAAATAACTGTTAAATTTAACTGGACCAGCACTAAACGTACATATATACACATACACACCCGTCTCAAAACTAGAAACAAATTAAGACAATGACTAGCCTTATAAGGCTTCTCCACCAACTCATAATGGGAGTATAGGGTCATCCAGTAAATTGCTAAAACTAATGGTAGCTTTATTAGACTGCTTGTTTTAGCCCAGGATTTGCCCTGTCCCCAATCTAGATTAACGTAGATATACCAGGGTGAGAGTATATACCTTATTGGTGGGAGTGCCCGAGACCAGTAGACACAATATCTAAGGAGTAACAATACTGATTGCTTTTAGAAGAATCGGAATGGTGGTCTGTGTTGGATTGTGCAGAGATGTCTTACTGCAGTGCGAGAACACATTGTGTTCACTAATCTATTCCTATCCCTGCAGGATCCCGCTCGGGCTGCTGGGTTTCACCCATCCGGTGGTGTAGTAGCTGTGGGGACCTCTACTGGAAGGTAAGTGGAAGTGGGCAATATGCTCCATTGGTGGCCATCTGAATCCCCAATCCCTACTGACTGCACACATCGTAGAAAATTAGGGTTAATTAAAGAGTGATACATTTTGCCAATGCATTGTGCAAGCAAGTTTTATCGATAAAATCACTTTTCTACCTCTAGTATACATGTATTTGCTGTTAACATTCAGAATGCAGTATGTGCCTATAGGTGTACTACAGAAAATATTATACAAGATCATTTTATCGTTACATCCACAAGTAATTCATCAATAAACTGTTCATTTATTTTTATTTAAAATACCTCTCAAGTTGCCAAGACCACTTCATCTTAATGTTCAGTAGTTTTAATCCTTCACTGTAAATCCTAAAAACAGGAATTGAATACACCTCTTAGTGGCTGTCTTCCTGAGGTGTTTCCATCTCCATAATGGAATAAAACTCCGTTATTCAATCAAATTATGCTGATGGCAGCAATTGACTGGTGGAGCACTGTGTTTTTCTGCACATGCAATCTCAAATCCATTGCTTTTCTGTGAGAAGCATGAGATTGGATGAGACGGTGGATGACGTCCACTTGGATGCGAACATCAACAGAGGCTGAGCTATCACGGGACCAGGGGGCTCACAGCCCAGTCGCAGGCTGTCTGCCAATGGCCCTATCGCAGGAGTGCTTCTACTCCTGCCGGTCACTCCATGTAGTGTGGACTGCAGGTAAAGGAGCTTCTGTTTCCTGACCTGATCTGACAGGAAGAGCTCTCAAAGAGCACCAAACTACTTCCTGCCAGATTGGGTAGAGGAACAGAGGCTCCTCTACCCATGGCCACACTACATGGAGTGACCGGCAGGAGGGGGGTGCTTCCCCTCCAGTCGGTCACCCTGCGATTGGATGGGCTGGGGGGGAAGAAAGAAATGCACAGAAGGATGGGGGGAGTCACACAAAGGGGCTTGAGGAGGGAAGAAGAGAGGCTGGAGGTGCTGAGTGCTCCCCATAGAAATGCATTGATTCAATGCCTCTCTCTATGAGGAGATGCTGATTGGCCAAGGCAGGGTTGTGCCTTGTATGTGCAATAGCCTCCCAATGCTTTTCTATGGGAAAGCATTAGATTGACTGAGATCATAAAATTTGATCTCCGGCAAAGTGATGAGCACACTCCTAGGATTTCAAAATAAACAAGATAACGTCCTTGTTTACAGCTGTGCATTTCAGTCCCATTACCAAACTTTTCTTAATATGTCAAGGTAATTTGACTAAAACATTGATTATATGCAAATGCATTATTAGGGTGGTATAAACTTTTTATTTATTTCTCTCCTACCCCCTGGGCTGCATTCATTCCTGTCCAGCCTGGATGCGTAATCTTTATTTTACTTTCATTTTACATCAATTCTACAATGCAGGTGGGGGTGGACCGTGCTGACAGTGATGTAATGGAATCTAAAATAAAGTGATTATTTGCAGGACTATAGGCTTCCTTCAAGTGGAAAATATGGCCTTTCTGTAGAAAACTATAGAAAATCTGTGTTTTTTTTATTTTTAGCTGAATATAAACCATTACCCACTGTATTAAATAATTACTCATGCAGAGTAATACTGTCTTGTGGTGTGTTCTTTCCAGTACAAACATTACCTGATGTGCGCTGCTCATCATGTTGTGTCTGCCTGCTAAAAGGACATGCGACATTCTAACATTCCTTGTTTACTTTCTACATTACCGGTCCTTATCCGCTCCTTAAACAAGCACTGAAAGGTTGTGACCTTCACACACCTGATATAGGGACCATGCATTTCAAGTGTAATAATTATATTTGGATGAGCGCAGCCTTTTAAGAAATGAAACCTTCTTTAATATATTTGTTCTTGGTTATAAATTGCCCCCTCTAGTATTTACTCCTCACCCACCACCTCTTTCTTTTTAGGTTCCTTGTGCTGGACACTCAAACCCACGTTATTGTAACGAGTATTTCACAAGCCAGCGAGCAGATCAGTGTAATCCGCTACAGCCCCGGTATTGTGCTAGATGTATATTTATTCTGTTAATATGTAGTGTTTATTGTTTGTTTTGTTTTTAAGCACCTGATTTCCTATCTTTCACAATCACAATGTCTGTTTGCCACACAGATGGTCAATACTTAGCAGTTGGATCTCATGACAACTTTATCTATGTCTACGAGGTGGCAGAGGAAGGTCGAGAGTACAGATGTGTGGGCAAATGCACGGTAAGAACATTTAGCTGTCTTTTAGTTATAAAGCATCAACCTCGGGCTTAAAAAAAATAAATAAATCTGCAGTGACCTGTGGAGCAAGTTAAGACTATTGAATAACCTAGTGTTGCAGAGAGACAGACACGGATGCACTATGTTTGTTTTAAATCCTTGCTACAGGCTAACTATCTATCGGAATGGTCAAGCTGAGACACAAAGTACAGATGATGGCATGTAGAAACATCATACCTTGGGTAGAGGCAGGAGAAATGGGTTTAGTTGGGCAGGGTATATCCTGGGGCTTGGAGACCTGGGGATAGCAGAATCGTTTTACAAGCCTTTTTAAATGAGTTTAGAGACAGGTTTTAACAATGGTGAGCTGGTGGTGCATTCCAGAGAGCTTTGAAAAAGTGATGATAGCTACTCTTTGTCTCTGGCATATAACTTGGAGGAGGACTAACTGTGACCATTCGGAGACCTCGAGGTGCTTTCTGAAGTGCCACCGTCATGGTGGAAGTATCATGTAGAGCATCCTAGACATTCCCCAACTCTGTCACCATGTATAATGAGGAAGTGTTTTACTTACTGGAAGACAGATGAACTCTTAACTATTTGCAAAGTGAACGACACATTGAAAGACTCCATTTAGATCTGTTTACACAATGTTGCATGTTCCTACAGGGTCACTCTAGTTATGTCACACACTTGGATTGGTCCTCAGACAGTTCCTGCTTTATGACCAACAGTGGAGACTATGAAATCCTCTACTGTGAGTATATAAATGTCTATCTACATTCTAAACTTTGTTACATGAAATTGGGTAAGCAGTCCCCTGTATGTCCAGCACAGTCTTTACCAGCTCACGTTATTTTATGAAGTTTAAACGGCAAGCCATTTCATCCAGTGTTGCTGCAGCCGATCCGGTGTTGGGAAAAGGACAGTTACGAAATATTGACAGTGACCCTTTAGATATGTTTGAAGTGGTGGACGTCTGTTGTGCCTTCTAGGTCCTTCACGCATTACAAAAACAATGGTAGTAAATGCTCCAGAGCCAATATAAACATCCTGCATAAACTATTTCCCTCTGTCCGTCAAATGCATCCTGTGAGCTCATTTACCATGACTTCAGACTTTCTCTTATCACATTGATGACCTCTGTTTCGTAACATCCTGATTTGCAAGTCAGTTATTGCAATGCTGCGTTTAGCCAGAAGATGGCACTAAACCTGTCCCAGGCCTTAATCAGATTTCCCCAAGAGAATCTCAAATTATGGGACACGTGCAGTTATGTGAGGTAGAGGTTAGTCTGGGAGGCCATAAGCTTTTCTAAAGAGATGGGGTTTAAGGCACTTCTTAAAAGAATAGGGGAGAGTCTGATGGCGGTAGGCAGGCTATTCTATAGGAAGGGAGCCCCACGCGAGAAGTCCTGCAAGCGCGAGTTGGCCGTATGGGTGCTAGCAGCGGTCAGGAGGTGGTCACGGGCAGAGCGGAGGGAATGAGGAGGGGCATATCTATGGATCAGTGAAGAGATACAAGAGTGGCTAGAATTGTTCAGTGCTTTTTATAGGTGTGAATTAGTACCTTGAATTGACTCCTATAGGATACAGGAAGCCAATGTAAGGACTGACAGAGGGGTGAGGTGTGAGAGAACCGACTAGAGAGGAAAATCAGTCTGGCAGCAGCGTTCATTATGGACTGTAGTGGTGCAGTACAGCTTTTGGGAAGACCAATCAGGAGAGGGTTACAATAATCCATGTGGGAAATTACTAGAGCATGGACAAGCTCCTTGGAAGCATCTTGCATAAGAAAGGGGCGGATGCAGGTTATGTTTTTAAGATGGAATCTACAGGATTTAGCAACATACTGGATGTGAGGCTCGAAGGTGAGGCCAGAATAAAGTATGACGCCAAGACAGCGCGCTTTCAAGGATGGACTGATGTGGGTACCACAAACTTGAATTGAGAGTGAAAGAGGAGGATCAGTATTAGGAGAAGGAAAGGCAAGGAGCGCAGTTTTAGAGACATTGAGTTTCAGAAAGCGGGAGGACATCCAGTCAGAGATGGAAGAAAGGCAAGCAGTGACACGTTGCAGGACGGCAGGGGAGAGGTCCAGGGAGGAGAGATATAACTGGGTGTCATAAACGTACAGGTGGTAGTGGAATCCAAAAGTTTGCCAAGAGAGGCAGTATAAAGAGAAAATAGAAGGGGACCAAGGACAGAGCCTTGGGGGACTCCAACTGAGACAGGACGAGGGGAGGAGGTATCATTAGAAAAGGAGATACTGAATGAGTGTTGGGAGAGATAAGAGGAAAACCACGAGAGGACAGTCACAGAGACCGAGTGATTGAAGAGTTTGAAGAAGGAGAGCATGCTCAACGGTGTCAAAGGCCGCAGTGAGGTCAAGAAGAATTAGTATGGAGTAGTGGCCTTTGGATTTAGCTGCAATTAGGTCGTTAGTAACTTTGATAAGCGCAGTCTCAGTAGAGTGGAAGGGGCGGTAGGGTAGTGTTATATGTGGAGATGGCCAGTGAAGGACAGGAGAGGGAAGGCATGGACAGCAGTCGTGAATCAATATCAGCTGACAACTGCTGGAGATCAAGAGAATTAAGGTCCATCCTGAGTTGAGGGGGGTTAGGCTGAGGTTGTTGGGTGAGGGGGTACATGAGAGCAAATGATAAGAAGTGGTGATCAGATAGAGAGGAAATGGAGTGTTTCATACATCTGAAACCCTCAATATTTAATCTGTATGTCTAGCTAGGCACATGTTTAACAAATTATTTTATTCTTAATTGTCTTTTCTTCTTTTTTGTTATACAATGACAGTGTGCAATGGCCATACATCTGCTGTGTGATGCTACAATCTGTGTTTCCAATGACCAAATCTGCCAGATTACTAGTAATTGCATAATGTTCCTGTCCGCTCGCACCTCCCATGCCTCCCCGATCCGGTCCCTGCATTGGCTTCCAGTTAGATATAGGGCTCAATTTAAAATCCTGGTGCTTGCTTACAAGTCCCTACATAATGCTGCTCCAACCTACCTATACTCCCTAATACACAAGTATGTCCCGTCAAGGCCCCTACACTCTGCCAGAGACCTACGTATATCCTCTGTCTGTACTCCCACCTCTAACTCTCGCCCTCAAGATTTCTCCAGGGCTGTACCTCTTCTGTGAAACTCCCTTCCCTTCTCGGTAAGACTTTCACCCAGTCTCCATTTATTGAGAAAATCATTGAAAACTCTCTTCTTCAAGAAAGCATATCAATTAAACTGTTAGCAGGTTTTTATCCCCCACCACCTCTTGACTCCTCTCCTGCAACTGCCAAAATTACCTACTAAGCCCTCAGTGAATACTTTTCTAACAACCTACTTCGTACCCCTACTTTTACCCTGTGTGTCATTATACCCCACTCCCTCTAGAATATAAGCTCCTTGAGCAGGGCCCTTAACCCCTCTGTTCTTGTACATCCAGTTGTCTGGTTACAATTACGTGTCTGTTAGTCCAGCCATTGTACAGCGCTACGGAATCTGATGGCGCTATATAAATAAAATAATAATCCTATCACGTCCTGTTTGGACTGAATATGAAACTCACTTTAATTTTGTGAAGTACCAGCATGTAGGCTATGGTAAACGTCTATTTTAAAATCTGGTTTGGCACTGTTTTTTGAGCTGTTGTACAAAATAAAGATTTCTATTGAAATGCATTTAATTGGAGACCAAATATAATCTATTTATATATTACATGTTCCGTGTTGACAAAACCCCACAATCATAATGTTTAATAGTAAAGTATTTTCATGGAAATATTACTATATTTGTGTTGTACGTTATTTGGACTACAGGCTGATTAACCCCCTCTGTCTGTACCTTAAACAAAATTAATTGAAGTGTAAGTTAATAATTTTCAATATCTATCCGCTGTTGGATTTAAATGGTCGCTAACTGCATCCAACCAGAACTAGCGCGCGTGTGTGTGTGTGTGTGTGTGTGTGTGTGTGTGTACTTAGCATTGGTCACAGAACAAGCACAAGATATAACAGGTCATAAACAGTATTTACTAGTGGAGCACAGAACAGGTAATAACTGCTCAGGTTTGAGGCAATAAAATATTAGCCAGATCCACGGCTGTAACTATAAAACTCTTGAACAGTAATTAAAGGGACACTCTGGGCACTGTAACCTTGCCCTCTTATTTATTTATTCCTGGCATGTGAAGTGGTTATAGTGCCTGGAGTAGTCTTTGTATTCAGTTTTCAAATGTTTTTAAGTGGTTTAATATGAAATGATAGTCCCCAGAAACCAGTCCCATGTAAGCTGCTCTGGATAATAAAGAAGCATTATCCCGTACATCAATTGCCCGCATTGACTGGCTTGGAGTGTCATCTGACCGCTGTCAGCCTATCACAATAGCCCATTGGTGGGATGAATTGGTATGGCTAGAAGAAAGTGCATAATCTTTGTCTTAGTCATATCTCTTGTGGGGGCTGGGCTGTGGGTGGTTTGGGACCCTAGTTCAGTGTTAAACTATTCAAAAATGGTTTAATACTGAATGGATGTAAAAATCCAAGGGCAGAGTACAGAATATTTTATAGAGTCCTAACCGCAACATCTGAGTAAAGGGATTTAGGGGGATTATTTCTGATGACTTAAAGGTAGACAGACAATGTAATAGAGCAGCAGGAAATGCTAGCAGAATGCTTGGTTGTATAGGGAGAGGCATTAGCAGTAGAAAGAGGGAAGTGCTCATGCCATTGTATAGAACACTGGTGAGACCTCACTTAGAGTATTGTACACAGTACTGGAGACCGTATCTTCAGAAGGATATTGATACCTTAGAGAGAGTTCAGAGAAGGGCTACTAAACTGGTTCATGGATTGCGGGATAAAACTTACCAGGAAAGGTTAAAGGATCTTAACATGTATAGCTTGGAGGAAAGACGAGACAAGGGGGATATGATAGAAACATTTAAATACCGTATTTTTCGCTCCATAAGACGCACCTCACCATAAGACGCACCTAGTTTTTAGAGGAGGAAACCCAGAAAAAAAATATTCTGAACAAACTGTTCCATAGTGTTTCTTACCATGGGACAGTTTGTTCAGAATATTTTTTTTTTCTCCCCTGTCCCATAATGATCTTTAACCCCCCTTTCCTCTGTCCCATAGTGATTGTTAACCCCTCCTACCCTGTCCCATAGTGATTGTTAACCCCTCCTACCCTGTCCCATAGTGTTCTTTAACCCCTCCTCCCCTTGTCCATTAGTGTTCTGATCCCATAGTGTCCCCCCCTCCCATTGTCCCATAGTGCACTTTCCCTCCCATAGTGTCCCCCCCTGCCCTTGTCCCATAGTGTCTCCCCCTCCCCTTGTCCCATAGTGTGTCCCCTCCCCTTGTCCCATAGTGTCCCCCCTCCCCTTGTCCCATAGTGTCCCCCCCTCCCCTTGTCCCATAGTGTCCCCTCCCTTTCTCCCATAGTGTCCCTCCTTCTCCCATAGTGTCTCCCCCTCCCCTTGTCCCATAGTGTCTCCTCCTCCCTTTCTCCCATAGTGTCTCCCCCTCCCTTTCTCCCATAATGTCTCCCCCTCGTCCCATAGTGTCTCCCCCTCCCCTTGTCCCATAGTGTCCCTCCCCTTCTCCTCCCATAGTGTCCCTCCCCCTTCTCCCATATAGTGTCCTCCCTCCCCTTCTCCCATAGTGTCCTCCCCTTTCTCCCATAGTGTCCCTCCCCTTCTCCCATAGTGTCCCCCTCCCTTCTCCTCCTATATAGTGTCCTCTTCCCCTTTGTCCCATAGTGTCTCCTCCCTCCCCTTTGTCCCCATAGTGTCTCTCCCTCCTTTTGTCCCATAGTGCCCTCCCTCCCTTGTCCCATAGTGTTCTCTTTCCCTCCCTTGTCCTATAGTGTCTCTTCCCTCCCCTTGTCCCATAGTGTCCCTCCCTGTCCCATAGTGTCCCTCCTGTCCCATAGTGTCCTCCTCCCCTTGTCCCATAGTGTCCTCCTCCCCTTGTCCTTCCATAGTGTCTCCTCCCTCGCCCCATAGTGTGTCCTCTCCTTGTCCTATAGTGTTTCCCCTCCTTTCTCCCATAGTGTCCTCCCCTTGTCCTATGTGTCTCTCCCTGTCCTATAGTGTTCCCTCCTTTTGTCTCCATAGTGTTCTCCTCCTTGTCCTATAGTGTTCCCTCCCCTTGTCCCATAGTGTCTCCCCCTCCCCTTGTCCCATAATAACTTACCTGTCTTGGAGCGTGGGCCGGCTTCACAGCGCGCTCCGCGGTCCAGGAACTTCTATTTCGGGTTCCGGTTTCCGGCGGGACTGAAAGGAAGTGTGCACACTGAGTGTGCACTTCCTTTCAGTCCCGCCGGAAACCGGAACCTGAAATAGAAGTTCCTGGACCGCGGAGCGCGCTGTGAAGCCGGCCCACGCTCCAAGACAGGTAAGTAATTCTTCACATTCGCTCCATAAGACGCACAGACATTTCCCCTCACTTTTGAGGGGAAAAAAGTGCGTCTTATGGAGCGAAAAATACGGTATATAAAGGGAATCAACACAGTAAAGGAGGAGACTATATTTAAAAGAAGAAAAACTACCACAACAAGAGGACATAGTCTTAAATTAGAGGGACAAAGGTTTAAAAATAATATCAGGAAGTATTACTTTACTGAGAGGGTAGTGGGTGCATGGAATAGCCTTCCAGCTGAAGTGGTAGAGGTTAACACAGTAAAGGAGTTTAAGCATGCGTGGTATAGGCATAAGGCTATCCGAACTATAAGATAAGACCAGAATGTAAAAAACCAACTCGAGTTTCAGATAAAAATGGAGTTGATGCTGAGTAAACAAAAATTAAGCAAAAAAGCATCTGTCTGGATGAAATGTCTTAAATGATTGATATGGAAATTATTTGTGATTAATTGAAGGTAATTTGCATACCTTGAACATTGAAAATATATAAGCTATACCTGAACCTCCCTCCACTCTACTTATAGTAATATTGTTGTATATTTTGCTGCTACACTGTCTTGTGTCATATTTTAAATTTGTATAATATGTGTATATTACCAAATACTTAATGTTAAATTACATTTTAAAGAGGTCTATATATTCCTTTTTTCCTGCGAACAAGATCCGTAGGAAACGAATATTGATTACAGAATGTACAAATATTACAATTTGTTAAATGTTTAAAATAATTGAAAAGAAAGGGAAAAAAAAATAAAGATAAGATAAGACCAGGGACAAATGAAAGTATTTAGAAAATTGGGCAGACTAGATGGGCCGAATGGTTCTTATTTGCCGTCCCATTCTATGGAGGGACAGCGCCAGGGTCCTCCAGGCAATAGAACCAATTTGAGATAAAATGGTTATAGTGATCCATTTAAGGTAAACTTGCAGTGTTATTCACCAAAGTAAGAATTGTCAGGGATTTGAAGTAAATTTTTAAGTTTAAGGCCACAATAGCCTAATTTGAGAAACTTTCAAAGCCAGCTAACCTTCCAGTTCAGCTATGTTTGCCTTAAATGTGAAATTAACTTTGAAATCATTTTAGTAAATGATCTCGTGTAGGTGGCAGATATGGCACAGATGTCTTGGTTCTAATAATTCCCAGGTTGCAACACTGCAGGTGATAAGGCAGGTAAATATTACCAGTACACAGCTCCAGTGTATTGTCAAGAACCGGTCCCCAAACTGCAACCAACCTTGCTGGTCAATGTCTAAATCGAGCCGATTCCTGACACTGATTCCTGCCTCCAGGTATGCAGACAGGTGTGTACTCTGGCTCTGTGACAAATTAGATCATCTAGCACCTGCACAGAACAGTTCTTGACGTTCTGTCTGTCTCTCTCCTCACAAATACACCACCTCTCCGCAGTACAGTGCACACTGTCATTGTCTGAGGCTGGGAGAACTTGCTCAAACACATGACGAGATTTCCCCTTCATAATAATAAAGAAAAAAATAACTTGTGCCAAAGATTAAGAGATAATTTGGTTAACTCGGGCATATCCGCAGTCACCGCATCTGTAATTTCCAGACAGTGTGAAAATGAAGTCACTCACTCACTAAATAACTCCGAACATTGCAACTTCGCCTATTTTAAAGGCACAGTGATTAGAGACACTTTCAAGGGCCTGGATTTCACTCAAAACATTTTAAGTATTACAGATATACAAAAACCATATCAATACAATAGCGCAGGTAATTTCTTTTTCTTTGGTTTTTACTGTGTGTATTGGGGCTGATGTGTACTACAGTCGTTGCTGCCGCCCAGGAGTAGTGGGAGTTTGAGCGCAGGACTTGGTTTTTGTATATTTGTATTCACATTTGTATCACACAGCTATGTTACAAAGCTGCCGCCCACCCCATGTGTTCTGTATTAAGGGTTAATAAGTATATAGCAGTTTAGAAAAATACCCCTCCATTATCTTGGTGACTGTCTCTCAGTCACTGCCATTTTCATATAATTTACCTCATTTTAACCACCCTGTTTCATGTCACTCTCTCTGCCTCACCATGATACTCCTCTGTCACATTTCCGCTTTGTCTGTCTCAAAGCCCACCTTTTCTGTGTATCTCTTCACCTACACTGATCAGACACTACATTAAAACCACTGACAGGTGACGTGAATAACATTGATTACATCGTTACAATTGCACCTGTCAAAGGGTGGGGTATATTGGGCAGCAAGTAAACCGTCAGTTCTTCAATTTTATGTGTTGGAAGCAGGAAATATGGGACAGCGAAAAGACCTGCGTTACTTGGCCAAATAGTGATGGCTAAACGACTGGGTCAGAGCATCTACAAAACAGCAGGTCTTGTTTGGTGTTCCCGGTATGTTGTGGTTAATACCTACCATAAGTGGTGCAAGGAAGGACAACTGGTGAACCAGTGTCAGGGTCATGGACACCCAGGGCTCACTGATGCATGTGTGCTGAACCGCAGATTGGTCAAAGTGCACATGATGACCCCTTCCACCGCCGAAAACACCTTTTAATGGAATTGGTGAGCATCAGTTCTAGACCATGGAGCAATGGCACAAGGTAGCCTTGTCTGATGAATAACGTTTTCTTGCGTTGTTTAACTTGGTTCTAAGAGATGGCAGCTGGACACACTATGGGAAGAAGGCAGGCTGGCAGAGGCAGTGTTATCCTTTGGGCAATGTTATGCTGTAAAACCTTGAGTCCTGGCATTAATATGGATGTTTCTTTGACATGTACCACCTACCTGGAGATTGTTGCAGACCACGTACACATCTTGATGGTGTTCCCTCATGGCAGGGGCCTCTTTCAGCAGGATAATACATGTTCAGGAATGGTTTGAGGAACATGATAAAGAGTTCAGCGTTGCCTTGGCCTCCAAATTCTCCAGATCTCATAAACAGAACAACAAATCTGATCTATGGAGGCCCCACCTCTTGCAAGACTTCAAGGATCTGCTGCTAATGTCTTGGTGCCAGATATTACAGGACACGTTCAGAGGTCTTGTGGAGTCCATGCCTCAATGCAGCAGACCTGTTTTGGCAGCACTAGGGGGACCTACATAATATTAGGCAGGTGGTTTTAATGTTGTGGTTTATCAGTGTCTCCCCTGTGATTTTTAGGGGGGGGGGTTTGTTTTTTTTCTTCTAACCCCTAAAGTCTATCTCCCTATCTCTCAGTTCCCTCTTAATGTTTATCTACTTCTGTTGGATTGTGCAAGACTTTAAGAGATGCTGGGTTTTGATATCTCTTATATCCCAGCACCATCCAGCGCACACAGAACACAAGGAAGCACATAGACATAAAGTTAGTTGGGAAATGCTCCGAGCTTGTAGTCCCATTATAGTCGTAGTTCTCTTATTCTCCTCTGTAGCTCTTGGATGTTGGTACTGGCCAGCTGCTAGCACATGCTACAAACCTGAACGCACTAGTCAGATCCTGATGTTGGAAGTGTGCAGCTAATTTCAAACACATCCCCATTGTACTATCGCTCCACGGACCAGACATGTGGGCCTGGTGGGCCATATCCAACCTGCAGCCAGGATTGTCACCCCTATTTCATAGTAATTTAAGAAAACGTAATGATTGAGGAAGAAAAATGATGTGGAAATGCATTGTGCTCTCTGTATACAAATTAATTCTAATCCATTGTATTGGGTAACCTGCATGTGGTGTCACATTTTACAAAGGAGGCAGTAAAAATAATGAACCTCCATCCTTCTCTAGATTTACATTTGTAAATCTAGATTGTTCTGTAAATGTGCAGCCGGTGTGTAACATTGTATTGCTGTGTACTCAGCAGGACATACAGGAACACAAGAGAAATCTCATTGCATCCTTCCTGGTGAAATATGTTCTAAATAAAATAATTTGGATACATATTGCCAGGGACATATATTTTGCAACATCTAAAGTATAAACGATAATAGAACCAAATATAAGGATCTATATGTGAAAAGCCGCCACTCCAGGCACACTCCAATAAAGCCTATGAAGACAAATATAGACAAATGATGGGTACAGTATATAACCCACCAAATGAGGGCGCTAGACACTAAAGATACAGAGATATAGAGGAAGTATAAATATGAATACACAACAATAGAAGATCAAAAACTCTCCATGAAAACGTATATACAATATAACGAGGCAGTACTATTACAAGACCAGGGAACAAATGCCCGGCACCAATCACTAAACCAACCCCATCTTTTGTCTGTATTCGTCTTCATATGCTTTATTGGAGTGTGCCTAGAGAGTGGCGGCTTTTCACATATAGATCCTTATATTTGGTTCTATTATCATTTTATACTTTTTATGATTTATAAACACTCCTCGGGTACTTTCTTTTTTTCTTGTTAGTTTAGTGGTTGGTACCGGGCATTTGTCTTGTCTTGTAATAGTACTGCCTCATTATATTGTGTATATACTTTTTCATTGAGAGTTTTTGATGTCCTATTGTTGGGTATTCCTAGTATATTCCCACAATAAAGCCTTGATATATTTTTAATATATTCCATTTTGTGCATCATATTTATACTTCCTGTATATCACTGTATCGTTAGTGTCTAGCGCCCTTATTTGGTGGGTTATATACCCATCTTTTGTAACATCTGACTAGGCCTAAGAGGATGGAGAGGTGTCAGGATTTGGGTAGTTTTTTTTTTTTTTCAATCCTGTCCGCTTAATTAGAACAGGTGCAGTTGAATAAGGGCAGTGGGTGATGGTATATGGAGTGCTGTACCGATACCTGCTGAGTGTTACAGTATAGCACATCCCAGTGATGGGAGTGATTGAGGGGGGGGGGGACAGGATAAAGATAGACCGTGATAGCTGATTCACAGATCCCCTACCTCCTCACTGCTAGAGACGTAGGACTGCAGGGTGACTATAGCCTCCTCACCTCACCCCCAGTTCTGAGTCAGCCGGCACAGGTAAACTGCAAAGGGGGAGTGAGAGAGATGTCTTCATTGTGTGTATGTGACTAATCTATGTATGTATGTATGTATGTGTGTGTGATTTATGTGACTGTGGGTGGTTATGTGACTATATGTGATTGTGTGTCAATGTATGCAAGTTCAAATTAATATATCAGGTGCAGCCGGGTACATTAATGCATATTCCATAAGTAACAATCCCTATTAAATATATTGGTTTATCAAAATATTATCAGAATATTTACGGTAAGTGGACATGCAATGCTTGTTTCTTGCAAAATAACATCCAATGTTTGTCTTTGTTTTCCTTTTTTTTCTTTCCACTATTTCATTGTTTATGTTGCTGTATAAATATAGTCTAAAAAAAAATAATAAAAAAAAAAAAAAAAATTATTATTTCAAATTAATCTTAAATGGAATTTTAAATGGTTTTTCATAACATTGTCTTGACCGTAAGATAACATGAAATATCCACTTTAATTGCACTAATTACTAAATACAGAAATTGGGGCTTTCCTATTCTTTAATACATCCTATCCGTGAATTGAAAAAATGCTAAATAAATGTTCACCCTGTCTTTCAATCACAGGGGACCCTGATTCCTGTAAGCAGATTGTTAGTGCCGACATTGTACGCAATGCCGACTGGGAGCGTTCTTCCTGTACGCTGAACTTCCATGTTTTGGGTAAGTCAAGTCATGTGCCCCATCTTCGTTTTACACAGCGCCCGTCAGGGGTGTGTATTCATAATGAGGTGTTAGAGGGCATGTTCACAATTCTATTTTTAATGGTTTAAACGTTTATAGAATATTTTTCCCAGTTGACGCCTAAATGTCATGTGGTTTTGTCAGACTGTGAGCAGCGGAGTTTAGAAAACAAACTTTCAATGCTAAAATAACAAACCATCAAACAACTACATCCATATAGTAGGTGATCTCTATTTAAAGAGCTCCTGTCTCCTAATGTTGTTTTGCCAAAAAAAAAAAAATAATTTTATATGTTCATTCACTTGCTGGTAAATAATGAAAACACTCAAATTAGCTTTACTAAATTAAATTAATGGGTTTTTTTTTTTTTTTTTTTTTTTTTTTTTTTGGAGGGGGGGGATTTTTTGCCAAAGCAATATGCTGTTATTAACCCATTCACTACTGATAGCTTGCTTGCAATGTTAATATATAAAAAGATTTCCTTAACCCCTGGTCTTAATTAAAAATAAAAATAAAACAAAAAAACTAATAAAAGGGTTAATAACCCTGATTTGTTGATAGGAATGATCAGCTGCCTTTCTCCGCATCCTTTGTATTAATGTACGTACATGCAGCCACAACTATGTATTTTTTATTTTTTTTTTATTTTCTTCTTTTGGTAAAGCACAGTATGACCTCAGATACATTCGTGGTGAGGCAGTGAGTCAAAGACACATGTGTGCACATAGGCAGAAGATGGATAAGCCAGTGTTTAAAGGAAATTGTAGCGTAGGGAAATCCTTGAGTGTTGGATAATAAATGTATATTTAGTAATTCTGTGTGTAAGTACCACGAGTGGCTTGCTGGAGACTGTACGGCCTCCGATCTTTCTTGGGCTGCCTGTGTAGAATGAAATTGCAGAACACAACAACCAGGTAACAGACTCTCTGTCACCACTGTGAGCTCTAAATTGCCTCTAAAGATGTTTAAATTAATCCATTAGAACGATTAAACTCTTTCCACTTCAGGATCAGTTTAAAATGCATCTTGCATAAGCGTTTCTAATTACGGATGCTGTACAGTAGTCCAGGCAATGCTGATGCGCATTCTGCCATGGCGTTGCCCGTTCCCACTAGAGTACCATCAGTATTCCACCATTGGATTTCCCCTGCCCCCCCAGTATACCACCACTGTGGTATAACTACCAGTATGTCTTTGCTGGTTTCCCCATGCACACCCACCACTATACCATCCCAGGCTCACTACAGCATGAAGCTCTTTACAGACCGCACAGTAACTTATAACCTAGGGTAAATAATGGGTCTCTACATAGAGGGCGTAGATTTTCACAGGCTCGGGATCTAGATAAGTAATGTATTATACACCACGTGCCCTGCAGCCTATAATTATAAGGTGTTGTAGTTTATCTTGCGTGTGCCCCACTATGCAAAAAAACTTTTTTTTTTATTTGTTAAATGCCACGAAATTGCAACTTCCAACTTCCTCCTCAATATGTTTGACATACGTGTGTTGATTGGTAGAACTATAGCAGGGAGTGGGGAGGAAGAATACGTGTAATTTTTTTAAGGTGATAATTACATGATTGGGAGACAGACTTGATGTAAGACCGGTATTGAAAACAGCACTAAGCCAGCAAGCTTGAGGGATCTGACTAATGGGTCTTTTATTGACAAGCAGGAGATGCGTGGAGGTGGAATATGAGAGATGAGAATCTCAGCTTTAGAAAGATTTTTTTATTTTTTAGGAAACAGTTTAGTGATAAATAAGGGACAAATACTTATCAATCTTCGTATGTCAGGACATGGCTGAATTCTATTTAGTAGTATATCTGTTTATCGAGCATCTCTGTGAAAGTGTTTGAGGGTTTAATATCTGCGCTGTTTTGCAGCACTAGGCAATATCTGTTGCAGAACTAAACGTCATGTGATGGTATGCTAAACTCTCAGTGCATCGCTGTTACTTTAGCTACACGAAAGCAGGAGCATTGTATATATATATTTTTTTATTCTTTATTTAGGATCCGTCAGTAGAAAAGACATAATACAGTATACAGTAGTTTATCATCTAAATCAAACAATTTATGCCTCCCCACTGTCTGTTTTTCTTTATTTAAAAATATAAGGATAGTAAAGATTAACAAAGAAGGAAAGAAAAATTAGCACAAGAATGAGAGTCGCTGTGGGAGGAGAGTTATCGTCTAACCTTATTGTAAGCTATGGTTTGTAAAACCTGCCCCTACCCTTTATGGGGAAAATCTGATCTCTTTCTACGCAGGAAAATTAATAAAAAATGAAAGCGGATTCTTTCTCCTTAATAGTTATAACAACCTGAACTACAGAGTGCTTAAGAAAAATTACTTAATTTGATGAAGCTGAAGCACATTTCAAGGAGATCTGAAGGTCGGGCAGGTAGACAGTCTGAATCGGTCTGTCCTTTTTGTCCTCTGAAGCCTTTAATTATGGGTCACTTCTACACGTGAGACAGAACACTGTAGCACAGTAACTGATCTAACTATATATAACATGAATGAAAAGAGCAGGGGAAATCACACAGAATAATACACTGATAAGTACACAAATTAAAAATGGATCAAAATAACCTTGGAATGCAAAGTTCCAGAATTCTAAATAATTAATACTGTACTCACACAAAATAGCACCGTACTCCGGGGATAAAGGAAAATAGCTGACTGGCACAGTGAGTACTTAAAGGGACAGGCACTGAACTGAAATTTAAACACAAAACTCCTTGCACAAATTACCACTGGTGACGTGACCAGACACTTCCTCTCGGAGTACATTTGTAATGAACATTTGACACAAAGGCACATTATTATGTTCTTATCTAATGATTACAGAGTATCTTACTTCTAGAGCAGGGATGGTCTAAAAGTACATCTACAAATGTTACCTTGCCTGCCTTTAGGACCTAGACGTTTCTCTCCAAGCTGGGATCCTTGGAAGTAAGATTCTATAGGTGTACCGATTTTTGTGTATGAAAACAAACAGAGCAGCGTAACATTACTTGGTTTATTCTGATTTCCTAGTAAAAACAGACAACCTCCTAGGATATTACAGAGTCATTGTGAGCCGGTTTTAATATTTGATATACTTTACAATACGTCCAAATTGGCCTCCTTTTAATACCATAGAGCAGGGGTTCTCAACCCAGTCCTCAAGGACCCCCTACCAGTCCAGGATTTAGGGATTACCTGTGTGTGTCTAAGGTGTTGTTGTTTTTTTTTTTCTTAACACCTTAGATACACCCAGGTAATCCCTAAATCCTGGACTGGTAGGGGGTCCTTGAGGACTCGGTTGAGAACCCCTGCAATAGAGCCTCATACCAATATTTGTTTCAATGTTAATATCTATAATAGAAAGCAGTTACAAATCTGTTTTGTGTCCTCGAGGATCCAGTCTGTGGTATCTACACCTGGTACACTCCATCCATTTTTCCACCTTAACTCTAAGGTCTGTTCTTTCTAGGAATATGGCCTGACGGAGCTGATGGCACAGACCTTAATTCTGTGACGCGTTCGCATGACAAGAAACTTTTGGCCACTGGTGATGATTTTGGGAAAGTCCGTCTGTTCAATTACCCATGCGTGGTGCCACGGGTAAGACATGGAGAGCTTTGTGCCAAAATACGTTTCATGTATGATTCTTGCTGTAGAAAAGAAAGTAGAATATATGTTATAAATAACTTTAGGTTAGTTAGACCATTGGATTGTGAACTATAAAACTTCAAGTTTAACTTTCTGGCCTATAATGCCCCCACTCCAGGAGCCTCTGAGCACGTCTAATCTTGGATGTACTCTATATTAAAGATTCAGTCTCTATCATGATTGTTTAACCTGTGTCCTATGCCATAGCCTATTCTGGACACCATACTTCACAAAATATGACCATTGGAATGCATCTTGAGACCTAGCTAACACTGTTAAATAAGCAGGAGTGAGAACAAAATGTGATAAAATTCCACTGGCTAATGTAAACTTACTCTTAACTATAATTTTACATATCTCAAGCAGGACATTGGTAAAGATTCACCTTATATGCTGAAAGTAAGGCTTTAATTTGTAGAGTAGAACCAGTGCCGCGACGAGACCTAAAGGGAGGAAACTATCCAGTCCATGCTTGGTTTCTGGTCAATGCTCCTTTTGAATTACAGCCCATGCTTTGATTTAAAAAAATCTGCATTTAAAGTAGTGAGGGTTTGTTACCTTTTATACCCCCAACATTAGTTAGATGTAAAGCAGAAACACGTGTTTTAAATCTCAGATACACCCACGCAGCTTCTAATGATTTTGTACAGGTTTTGGAAACATGACTTGCCTTCTCTCTTATTTCAGGCTCCCAGCTTTAAATACGATGGGCACAGCAGTCACGTGACCCGTGTCTCCTTCCTGTACGATGACAGTGCTTTGCTTTCCACTGGTGGGAAAGACAGTACAATACTTCAGTGGACAGTTCTGTGACCTGCACAACTGTAGAGCACTTCGACCATCTCCCACAGACTGTCTTACTCACCCTGTCATGTTTTGTTTTCCTCTTGTGTGTTTCACCCCAGCCTGCAGAGAATATTGCACCCCTTTAGCATTGTCCAGCACCCCCACCCACCCCTCAGCCTGCTCAGCGCCTTATCTGGGTCCACGGAATGCCGTCTCCCACCTTTCCACAGAGCGCTGTAAACTGTCTCCTTGTCTTTTCAACACCCCGCTATCTCATTCTCTTGCAGATTCTGTCACACTTTGCTGTTGAACAGAGCTCTTTAGCTAAAGCTTAAAGGCTGGATGTGGCCCTCAGAGGCTTCTCGTTGAGTTTCAGTTACTTAATGCCTACTGAGGTTTCATTAGATTACTTAGATATGGTTTTAGTTTGGTTTGTCTCTGTTACAGCTCTTTTCATTGAAATGCTGGACCGTACTGCTGTAGCAATTTGCAGCAGGTGGTCTCGTACAGGGACCCATAGGCCTGTAGACTGTTTCACTCTGAATTGCATCTAAATCTCACTATCCATAGACCAGACCCTCAGCAACCCCTGTAATTCCTGCAGCCGGTATAGTTTTTCCATGGATGGTTTTTAAGGTGCTGCTATTGATAAAGCACAGCAATAAAAAGTCTAACAGTGTGAGTGTCTCATTCAATAAAGTTTTTCTTTCTGAGTTTCCCTGTGTTTACATAAAATAATAATAAAAATAATTCATTTTGAAGTTTGATTGCTGGTGCATTACCATTTCTTCACAGGAAGGTGACACCCAGATTCCTCTTTGTTCCAGAGACGTATTTAATATATATATTACATAGAAACATAGAATGTGACGGCAGATAAGAACCATTTGGCCCTTCTCGTCTGCCCAATTTTCTAAAGACTTTCATTAGTGCCTGGCCTTATCTTATAGCTAGGGTAGCCTTAGGCCTGTCCCATGCATGCTTAAACTCCTTCACTGTGTTAACCTATTTTTCTACTTGCTTATTCATATTTGCTTTTTTGGAGGGGAAAGACCTGTTGCAATAAAACACAAATTGTGTGGGGGGGGTCTTCAAAACACACATTTTGTCAGTACCCGTTAAGACACCTAGAAATGGACACTGTGTTTGGTTAATATATGGGTCGCAGGTCATGCGTAGCCAAAGGTGCCCAATTCTATATCACCCCTCCATTCCACTGTACTAAAAGATGGAGCATTTCACAGGTCACCCCATCATATATTCAGTGAGATAATCTTATGCGACACACAGTCATCCCTTGTTGAGCTTACTATGTGGTTATTGGACAATCAGAAGCTGGAACACAGTCGTTCCTGGACAGCACACCCTTACAACCACAACCTCTATGGAAACTGGACATGAGGACAGGATCCTAGGTTATCTGTGGTGGCATAAACATACTACAATATATTATTTATTCTTTTTGAGTATTTTTTTTGTCTGCTTAATCACATTTTTCTGAGATACTGGTAAAAATATTTTTGTCTTTTTCACTTTTGGTATGTTTTTTGGCACTTGGACCTAAATAGAATCATAGGATACAGGAGAGAGAGGTTGGCGCACACAATGGATCGCTTTGTAAAAATCTGTAATAAATATAACAGAACCTTCATAGGACAACATATATAAAAAGATAATCAAATATGGGTGTAACTGGAAGCACTCACAATTTTGAGAGCCAAATAAGTCGGCTCTCTGCTGTAGTAGCATGTAGATAGTTCCAATACGACATATAGCAGCAATGATGATGGTCCCCCAGGAAAAGGAAAACTTTAACTCTGCCTGGATAGAAGTTCATGAACCAAGGATAGCTCAAAATAGCTCTATTAAAATGAAAATAAACATAAAAGTACTAGCACAACGCGTTTGACCAATTCACTGGTCTTCCTCAGGTTTAATGAAACCAAATGCAAATAACAGGTTTATATACCTCACAAACAAATTGCAATTAAAAACACATGTACAAAATAAACAGTGAGCCCCTCCCAACATGTCCATACATGGTAGTTCCGTTTTTATCCTTCCTCCTCCAATATGGCGAATATGTGATATATCCATAGGGAACCGACCTCTTCATAATGGCCGCATGGACAGGACGCCAATGTCGATCACGTGACTTCCGTCATTACAACGGAACGTCACGTCCGGTTTGCGTCATTGTGTCACTTCCGGTTAGCGGCCGTTCGGGAAAAAAGGGCGGTACACCCTCACCAACGTTATTTTCAATCAAGTAAGCGTAATTAGTACGTCCTAATGAGTCCAGAGTGTTCATAATCCACCATATCGGTAATGGGGAAAGAGAGGGCAAGGAAATAAAAAGTGGATAGGATTAATGAGATATTTTAAATAACAAAGATTAAAAACAAAAAATTAAGCAGATTGCATTATAATCATAAGAAAATACAGCATACATAAAAACCTATAGGAAAAATCTTACATAGGAAAGCAGATAAAAACATGATCATATAATTGTAATTAAAACATAATATGATCAATATTAAAAATATATATAAAGAAATATATAACAAGGAACTGCAAAAATACATTAAAAAAAAAACATTGGATAAAATATATAAGTTAAAAAACATTAAAAATATTTATAAAATGGGTCCAATGTCAAAATCAATATTTAGTCCTTTTGGAAATAACGTTTGTAAATCAAAGATCCAGGAACTCTCTCTTTTACTAAGGTTTAATGCCTTATTTCCACCTCTCCAATGGGTGGAAATTCTGTCTATTGCCATGAATTCTAGATCTTTAGGATTAGAATGATGTTTTTCTAAAAAATGTTTAGAGATACTATGATTTAAAAAAAACTTTTTATAGGTTCCTTATATGCTCTCTAATGCGGATTTTAAGGGGTCTAGAAGTTTTCCCCACGTATTGAAACCCACATTTACAATTTAAAAGATAAACAACATTATTCGAATCACAAGAAATAAAACTGGGCACAATAAAGGACTTATTCGTAACAGGAGACATAAAATTCTCTCTTTTTTCTCTTATTAATGGTAGTGTTTTTGCAAGCATTGCAATTCCCACAATGAAAAAATCCTTTTTGTTTTTTAGACCAATCGTCTAGAAATGTCTGTTCCTTTTCATCTACAAAGGTGCCTATATTGCTAGAATAATTAAAAATAAAAGGAATTTGATTGGTTTTGTCTGTCTCCTTTTTTTACTTTACATCTAAGTAATTCTGATCTGTTAATATAATCATTTTTAATACGATCATCAAGCATCTCTTCTTTATAACCCTTTTGTATAAATTGTTTTTTCAGGAGGGACGATTGGTTATGGAAATCAATTTGTTCTGAGCAATTCCGCTTTAAACGTAAAAACTGTCCCTTTGGTATATTCCGTAACCACGGGTCATAATGGCTACCTTTCGTTTCTATAAAACTATTTATATCTACTTGTTTAAAAAAAGTCCTAGTTTTGATTCTATTGTCACAAGTAAAAATATTTAGATCTAAAAAGTCTATGGAATTGTGACTAACATTTTTGGTTAATTTAATGCCCCATTTATTCTGGTTAAGATAATTAAAAAATATATTAAAATTGATGGGGGCAGAGCTTGACCGCCATGCCGGGTAGTCGCATCCACCCGGAGCTCGGAGTAAGTGGCAGACTTTAAGCCCCAAATGCTGAGACACAGCCAAGCCAACCGGGCGCAACGTATACTCACCCCACGGTGTTCTCGGCAGGAGCAGGGATGGAGCATAGTGGACTCTACAGACGCACTCTGAGTGGCAGGTCCGACCTGCGGCCTAGCAGTTGATGGGGAGTGGAGGGGCACAGGCGAGAGGAAGCTAAGAGGCACGACTCACTTAAGATGGCGGCTGCAAACCAGGCTGACCCCACACACTGCTGCAGCACACTGCCAACGCGCCTGGATCAGCTATGTACAGCTTTCAGGTGGCGAACACCTCAGAGGATGGCGCAGGGCGCCAGAATGGAGACTCTACTTTAACTGCCCCTGGGACTACTCTTATCCTGTAGCATAACCCAGCAGGTTTAGCCGATAAAATAAGCGATGTGCTTTACTCTGTGATATTTTATGTTATTTTATTGTGTGTTGCAGCTTCAAATAAGCATGTACCTCTCGGTGCTATTGTTTTCCACTGAGCTCCCAGGTCAGTACTGGGCATTTCTTCCCAATTGGGGATGTGTGTGGAGTAAAATCTAATTTTATTGCTGTGGTCTTATAAAAATCTTGCTCTTTAACTATATATGTGCTTAACTACCTAGAATGCTATACTCTATAATCTTTGACCCATCATCTCAGGTTTAGGCCTGTAGTCCGTAACCTTTTCACTTAAACAATGTTTAGCTTAAATATGCTCATTTATGATACTGTACTGTCAGGATATTGCCAGATCTGCTAAGCTAAAACTAAACACTACTGGTATCACCATCGTTATGTTTAAACATGATCATCATCTTCTTAACTAACTAAAAAATGTGCAAGTAATTCTGAATACCCCATTGTTATAATTGCTGAAAATCAGGTGAGGAATGTCGTTGGGGTACCTCGCGCATGTTGTTACATTTCTTTGCACTGCAAAAATAAATTTAAAAAAAATATATATATATATTAAAATCATTTTCTGTTCCTTTCCATATTTAAAAATATCATCAATGTATCTTTTATAGAGGACCAAGTTTGCCCCATATTCATGTCCTTGATATATAAAAGTCCTTTCCCAGTATGACATGAACAGATTAGCATAACTTGGGGCAAACTTGGTCCCCATAGCTGTTCCACAAGTCTGGAGATAAAAATCGTTATCAAACCAGAAATAATTATTAGTTAAAATCATTAAAATACATCCCCACTACTACCCCTGGTGTACAACCCGGACTTTGAACCGGGGGTAAGACCAGAAAACCTCCGCTGTGTCCTCCCACAAAACATACCAATATGCCAATGGGAAAATCTTGCCCCTACAGACGCTCACGGGCACACCCACCCACCCACCCCTTCATGACGACATTTAGGTACACCCAAATTAAGAACTACATCACCGCCATACCACAACACCCCAACGTCTATAGGGATCTCACGCAATTCGAACAGTTGTGCCAGGACCCGGAGCCCATGCCCCATAGCATTTCCCACCTCTACTCTATGCTACAACGACAACAGGGACAACCCCCACCCCCCTTCATGTCCAAATGGGAGACCGCCGTAGTAGAAACACTTACCGAGACCCAGTGGCACAAGATCTGCGACCTAGTGCACCACTGCGCAATTGCTAGCAAATCGCAGGAAACGGCCTACAAGGTCCTCACACAATGGTACTTGACACCAGAACGTTTACAGAGAATGCACTTAGACACGGACGGCCTCTGCTGGAGGTGCAAGAGAGGGGTGGGATCCTTCCTCCACATATGGTGGGAATGCCCACTTATAGTACCGTTCTGGGAGAAAATAGCTGCCATGGTGGCCCTGTTCACGGACAATGTACCACCCTTCCAGCCCGCCCCGTACCTCCTACACCACACGACAACCCCCACACCACGCTACAAACGCTCCATGACTATCTGCATTCTTAATGTCGCAAAACACCTAATACCTTTGTACTGGAAAAAAGACACAGCCCCAACGCTTTCCCTGTGGTTTACTAGAATGGAGGAGTTACGAGTAACAGAGGAAATCTGGTACTCAGCCCAAGACCAAATGCAGACATACCTAGACACATGGACACCCTGGCTGGCACAGGTGGGAACGGAGGCATTTCGAACTGTGCATTTGACCATGGGGGGGAGGAACAGATGACCCCAGGAGGAGACACCAGGAGCCTAACGGGACGACCCACACCTGGCCCAAGACGCAGTACCTCACCCTACCCCACCCACTGTCAGGTCCGGGAGGAGCACGGGCTCGGGGGCGCCGACCCCTCAGGGGTGTGCTGGGGGGGTATGATACCTGTCGGGGTGCGGCCACCTGCAGTGCCCAAAACGGCCTACGGCCCCGTGGGTACGGGGGGTGGAAGAGCGCCAGTTCCGTGAGTTACAAACTTTATTAGTTTAGAAGGAAACGCAGGCTGCCCCTTAGGTTATTCCCATCAACACCATGTATAACGCTGGGCAGAGCCGAATTGTACCAGAGTAGGGGGTCAACACCCCACTATACCACCATCCTGGACCCTAGACACGGGGTCGCAAGGAGGCTGCGTGCCCTGATGGGACCCTACACAGTAGGTGCCCCACATGTCCTATGGCTGCATGGTGGCTATAGGGTGGGCACGGTGGACTAGACGAAAATTGGCGGGACATACAAAACTATCCAATGTAGATAAGGTACACGTCAGATATAACAAAGTACTATACATAACTATGCACACACCACTTACTCAAGAAAGCGACCTGCGAGTCGCCAAGACACGTCTGACAGACTATGCCCTACGATGTATAAATATGTACAAATGACCAAAGGGACCTGCGTGTCCATGTTTTTCTGTTCCATGTTGATAACAAATGGAAAAAAAATAACGAAATGTTCAATAAAAACATATTTACAAAAAAAAATCATTAAAATACCTTTACTTAAAAATTCTATTTGTGCTGCTGTAAGTTCCCCAGATTGTTTTAAATAGAACTCTGCAGCCTCAAGTCCTTGCCGGTGTTTAATAATAGTATACAGACCAGTCACATCACATGTAATTAAAAGATACCCTTCTTCCCATACAAAATCATTTAAAATATTTAAAAGGGTCATTGAGTCTTTCAATTAAGCTGGGCAGGATTTAACGAGTGGTTGAAGGAAAAAGTCTATATACTGTGATAACTGTGTTAAAATAGAATCAATTCCTGAGACAAAAGGCCTACCCGGTGGGTTCATTAAACTCTTCTGAATTTTGGGTAAGATGTAAATCACAGGTATTTTTGGGTGTTCTACTTTAAGAAAGGCATATTCATGTTTATTCAAAACATCATTATCCACTCCTTCCTTCAACAAATCTTCATATTAACTTTTTATTTCCATGATAGGGTTTTTATTTAATTTCATATATGAACTTTCTTCGCCTTCTCACTTCATTCAGATAATCATCTCTATCTAAGATGACAACACCACCTCCCCTTCCCCCCCTTATCAGCTGGTTTAATTATGATAGAATTATTTTGTTTTAATTCTTTAATAGCTTGTCTTTCTTTAAAAGTAAGATTATGGTTATATTTAGTAAGTGGTTTAATTTTATACAACTCATCTAGACAAACCTTTTCAAAAACTTTCATACTTTGAGTTTTTAAAAATTGGGGAAAAAAGGTAGATTTTTTCTTAAAATCTGAATGTTTAGTGAGGCTATCATTATTAGTGATGTCATTAGGTATTTCCTGTTTACTATTTAAAAAAAAAAAAATTTAAGACAAAGCTTTCTAGTGAATTTATTAAAATCTATAAAAGCCTCGAATTTATTTATAGGGCAACTTGGTGCATATTTCTCCACAGATGCTGAAAAGGCATTTGATCGGGTAACGTGGAGCTTCATGATGGCAACACTGCATAAGGTCGGCCTAGGACCGGGAATGATAGCCTGGATAGAGGCGCTCTACGCTAACCCTAATGCCAGAGTGAGGGTGAATGGCGCACTCACAGACAGCTTTACCATACACAATGGCACCAGGCAGGGCTGCCCGCTATCGCCGCTCCTATTTGCCCTCTCGTTGGAGCCGTTCTTGGACAGGATAAGGCAAACCCCAGAGATTAGGGGGTTTAGACATAAGGACCAGGAACATAAGGTAGCCGCATACGCGGATGACATGCTCTTTTTTATCGACAACCCTATCAACTCCATGCCGGCTCTGATGGAGGAATTTGACATATACGGCCGGGTATCGGGACTGAAGCTAAATCAAACTAAATGCGAACTGTTGAACGTGTCGGCCCCAACAGCTGTAAGGGAACGGATCGAACGCGAATTCCCCTTCCACTGGTGCCCAGGCCAGATGCGTTACCTGGGAATTTGGATACCCAGCGAACCGAAAGAGATATATGCCAGAAACTACACGCCCCTTCTACGCACAATACTGCTCGACCTCAAAAATTGGAACTTTGACCACATATCCTGGCAGGGACGCATAGCGGTGGTTAAAATGAATATTCTACCAAGGTTGCTTTACCATTTTCACACCATCCCCTGGCACGTACCCCCAGAATTCTTTACAACACTTAAATCGGCGGTGATAAAATATGTCTGGAAGGGAGAGAGAGCACGACTCAGCTACGACAAATTGTGTCTACCCAAGAACTGGGGCGGACTGGCGCTGCCCGACGTTCGCAAATATTTTCAGGCCACGGTTTTACAACGGATTAGAGATTGGCACACAGCACCTGAACACAAATTGTGGGCTGCCTTGGACAGGGAGAGTACGAACAAGGCCCTCCACATGTATATATGGCAAGGCACAGCGGACGCGGCACCAAAACTGGGCAATGAATCACCCATCGTACAAACGCTGAAGACGTGGTCTTCCCTGAGGCGAAACCTATATATCTCCCCACAACCAAGCCCCTTGATCCCGATAACACACAATAGCATGATAGGCGGGGGACTACACCGATCTGCCTGGCCGATAGATGGAGACGGAGATTATATCCCGTTGTCCAAGGTCCTGAGCAACACAGGAATGAGAAACCTGCCAGAATGGAGCACGGCGACACTACACACGCTGATGCACAGATTTCGATACACACAATTGCGGCACTTCTACTACAACCTTCCCAACCGTGAAGCGATCCACAGAGAACAGTCGTGGTTCGAACACCTCTGCGTGACAAACACCGACACAGACGGCAGAGTATCAATCCTTTACCAGCAGTTGATCACAGGGGATCGCACACGTAAAAATGCATTTAAGAGGCAATGGGAAGAACTGACGGCAAGGACGTACACAGAGGCGCAATGGGAGCAGATATTAATATTACAACACAAGAGCTCCATAAGCACAAGGTATCAGGAGGTCAACTTCAAATTACTCTCACACTGGTACAGAACCCCATCTCTATTACACAGGATATTCCCGGGAACGACAGATACGTGCTGGAGATGCGAATCCCAAACAGGCACCCTACGACATATCTGGTGGGACTGCGCGCGGATTAAACCATACTGGGAAGACATTAAGAGGGAGATAACGACAATCGTGGGTGACTTACCAGAATTTACCATGGAAATGGCCCTACTACACTTTACGGAAAGCTCGATAGCCCAATATAAGAGATCGATACTGAGACACCTGCTCAATGCTGCGAAAGCGTCTATACCAGCTAAGTGGAAGCAGATCCACCCACCAACCGTAGTAGAATGGCTACAGAGAGTTGAGGAAATACACACAGCTGAGGCACGATACGCAGAACTACTAGGGAGAAGCACCAGACATGTCGACATCTGGACCCCATGGTATGTTTATCTCTCCCGTACCAGAACTTAGAGAGGCACGAGCTCACTGCGACACCCGGGGGTTGGGGATGCCCGGGCGCACTCCGATGTAAACTGCTCAAAGACCCTTCCACACCCCCTTCCTTTTCCTCCTACTCCTCCCCCCTTTTTATACCTGCTACAACTACTGCTTGCGTGTAACTTCACTAAGGGACACCGCGGGGGCGGTGCGGCTTGCGGCCGAGGGGGTCGGAACCGGGAGGGCTCGAACACGTTGACGCACAAGATATTACCATGACGTGTAGATAGTTCTACTGACACGATCTTCCGACTTACACAAGACTGAAAGACAGCGGCAGAACAGGCTCTGACGCATGGAGAACATGTCATCGAGGTAGGACATAACTAACTACTGAGCGGATAGGAGCTAAGCAATAGATTAACAATTCATCAAGGTGACTAGACACAGACATAACCCATACCCGACCTAGGGGACATACAAACAGACCCAACCCATTAGGCTAACTCCGACCTCATAATTTCCCCTGGGGTTCACTTCTATGGGAGGCTCCGAGTGGAAGCCTGGATTCAAGGAATCGCCCCCTGATCTGTACTGCATCAGGCACTAGAAACTGAATCCCAGTGTTGGCACCATAATATTGACACGTGTGCATGAGACCTTGAATTGAGCTTTACAGTTTATGTCCCAAATGTCAATCAATAATACTGCTCCTGTATTCGGACTTCATGCATCATATCCGTCTTAATTCTGTTGTTACTACGATGTTACTGCCTTATTTTTCCTGCCAACCTTGCTAGTTCGGAGACACAGCAGCATACTATAATTTAGAGAGGAAGCGTTGCCACGTTTTTACTAAGCTATTCAATCTAGAGTTTTTATCTGTTCTGTAAATGCGTTCTTATGCACCGATGTTACTATTGTATTCATTTTCCTGTTAAACGATATGGCGCTTGACGACTATTGAGTATTCAGGATCGCGCATGATCAACACTTGTATTATCAGAACTAATGCTCGATTTGTTCACACGCACACGTACGCTGTTGTAGCGTTTGCTTATGTTTATTGTACTCACCTGTATGACAAAATAAAGAATTTACAAAAAAAAAACTTGGTGCATATTTAAACCCTTTTGTTAAAATATTTATTTGGGCTGGTGATAAAATTGCTTTGGACAAATTAAAAATCTTTATCTCATTATTATCTTTTTCTTTGATTTATCTCTCCCTCCTCTATTTCCTCTTCTATTATTATTTGTCTTTTCGGTGTTTTGAAAAATTCTTCTCTTCTCCATCTCTGGTCTAAAAAAAACAATTTCCTCACATTCACTTCTGAGCCTTTCATATCTATTTTTACTTGGAATTTGGAAGGGTCTCTCATCCACCTTATTAGTTCTATTTAGTGATGTTGCGAACTGTCCGCGAACTTGTTGCGAACCGTCCGCGAACTTCTCGCGAACGGTTCGTGGCGAACTCCGGTCAGCTGTAACATCCCTGCCAATCTCCGGCAGACCCTCCCTCCCAGACCCTCCTACTTCCTGGACAGCATCCATGTTGAAGGCAGGTTCGCGACATCTCTAGTTCTATTACTTCTTGGATCTCTTCTGGGTTTAGGATCTGGCTTAGGATCAATGTATTTTTACAGTTCCTTATTATATATATATATATATATATATATATATATATACATATTTATTATGTTTTAATTACTTTATATGATCATGTTTTTTATCTGCTTTCCTATGTAAGATTTTTCCCATTGGTTTTTATGTATGCTGTATTTTCTTATGATTATAATGCAATCTGCTTAGTTTTTTGTTTTTAATCTTTATTTAAAATATCTCATTAATCCTATCCACTTTATTTCCTTGCCCTCTCTTTCCCCATTACCAATATGGTGGATTATGAGCACTTTGGACTCATTAGGACGTACTAATCACGCTTACTTGATTGAAAATAACGTTGGCGAGGGTGTACCGCCTTTTTTTTCCCGAACGGCCGCTAACCGGAAGTGACGCTATGACGCAAACCAGAAGTGACGTTCCATTGTAATGACGGAAGTCACGTGATCGTCATTGGCGTCCTGTCCGTGCGGCCATTATGAAGAGGTCGTTTCCCTATGGACATCAACATGGATATATCACATATTCACCATATTGGAGGAGGAAGGATAAAAACGGAAACACCATGTATGCACATGTTGGGAGGGGCTCACTGTTTATTTTGTACATGTGTTTTTAATTGCAATTTGTTTGTGAGGTATATAAACCTGTTATTTGCATTTGGTTTCATTGCACCTGAGGAAGACCAGTGAATTGGTCGAAACGCGTTGTGCTAGTACTTTTATGTTTATTTTCATTTTAATATAGAGCTATTTTGAGCTATCCTTGGTTCCTGAACTTCTATCCAGGCAGAGTTAAAGTTTTCCTTTTCCTGGGGGACCATCATCATTGCTGCTATTTGTCGTATTGGAACTATCTACATGCTACTACAGTAGCGAGCCAACTTATATGGCTCTCAAAATTGTGAGTGCTTCCAGTTACACCTATATTTGATTATCTTTTTATATATGTTGCCCTATGAAGGTTCTGTTATATTTATTACAGATTTTTACAAAGCGATCCATTGTGTGCGCCAACCTCTCTCCTGTATCCAATTTTATATATGTAAGTGTTTGAGGTGACATAACACTTGTGTGTTTTGAGACGCACTGGGATATACTTATTGTCTTTTTTATAGCGCCATTTGTACACCTTTTTTCTGTGTTTAAATAGAATCATACTCTACGTTATCAAATATATTATGATTGCACCATTGAATGTTTTTTCTTTTGCATCATTCTCACCATACAGTATAATGCAGAATAATATGTCTATCCTTTTGACTATACAGTATATTGTGGACCGGTTTTTATATCTCCTGACCATAAATTGCAAGTAGGACCAGTCTGTGGATCTATTTCCCCATAGAGTATATTGATAACCAGCCTGGTTATAATGACTGCATGTTCCTTTATGACCCTCGGTCTACCCTCCTGACCGCCTCTTTTTAAAAAAAATTTATGTAAATGATTCAGATATTTGTTTCGATATCCCTTCACATACCACTGACATCTTTTCCTTTGTCTCCCTCTGTACATGCTTTTAATAAGTTTCAGCTTATACATTATTGATGGTCTGGCCTCAGTCCCTTTTTATCATTTTGTCTGGAGATTCTCATTACAAAAACACACAGAGAGGCTTTGTACACTTATCCTGAAACCATTGACAGATGTGCAGCGCATGGATGTAGAAACACAAAGCTATTAATTAGTGTAACACTACGTGGTTTGCCTCGGACTTTCATGTACAAATACGACACACGTTTACAAGGTTATTCAACAAAGGGGGGAATTGTCAGGAATTCAAAGGGCATTCAAATTCAAAAGATTTCGATAAAATATCCAAACTGACACACTCCTTTAGATACAATCCCACCGTCGATTTTTCCCTGTAAAATGTTTTGTTGGACTATGTGAACTTTGAAATTTAGGTTTAGTTGTACTTGTCTAAAGTGTGACTTTCTCTGAAAATACTTTAATACTTTGTGCCTTTTTTGAGAAGCATGACACTCAATTATTCCAGTAGGATAGCAAACTCCTCGAGAAACTGGTGGATGCCTCTCAGTTATTGAGTGTGAAATAGCTTGGATAATTTGTGTAAATACCTATTACAAACCTGACTGGTGCATTGGCTTGCAACAGAGAACTCACATAATTGTAAAACGGCATGGAATTGTTCAATCAAACCTGAATGAGGGTGCACAACATAGCTGACTTGGACAATTATTCAAATTCAGCTTTTTTGGCTGTTGCGAAACTCAATTTGAATTCATCTGAATTCCTGACTGTTCATTGAATATCCCTGACTGCGCTGCGTTAATGTGAGTCATCCCTGCACTTCAGGCCAACAGCTCTTAGGACAAGACAATAGAAATAAAATATTGTTTTTATCTCTCCATTCTTGGACATTATAATAAATATTAACTAGATCCTCCTTGCACAAAAACACCCAACTGAAAAAATTATTGGTAAGTTGGTAACGTTGTACGCTCTCCGGCCAGATCCATCCAATCCAATCAAGTCTGCTTTCAAATTTACTAATTGGTATCTCACGAAAGTAATTGGAGGCCAACCTCCAATCCCTAATGAGAAGACCTCCCTTGAATTAAGCTACTTCTATTGACCCTTACATTATTCTGGCCACTTGATGTAGCAACTTACCCACCTACACTTTCATATATCTTTTAATGTTGCAATGGAGAGCATGTTTGTTATTTTGGTTGTTTTTTTTTAACTTGGTTTATTTTTATTTGTTTCTTATGAAAATAGTTGTGTACATTGGAATCTACTCTGATGCCAGTTGGAACATCTCCCTTTCACTAATGTGTCTGTACTTACCTCACTTGTCATTGCTTTAAATATGTCACAACACCTCTTCCTTTTAAATCCCCACCCCCCTGTCTTAAAAAGAAAAATGAGCCAAGTGGTCAGACGGATTTGGGGGAGGAAACGGATACATCTGAACACCACCTCTAAAGGGAGACACAAAAGCATCGCTACCGCTATGCAAGCACACGCATATAAAAAAATAAAAAAAAGTCTGTCTTAGCTAAGCTACCATAACCAAAAGCCCACCTGACCTGACGATAGTTATGTCTTGTGCAGACACCTGAAGAGAGCGGAGCAGCAAGACAAGGCACAAAGTAGACACGACAAGGAACACAAAGCATGAGACCAAACCCTACATAGCAGCACTCTTTCAGACAGGCCACCCTGTACCCAGCCGCTAAGCCCAAAATGATAGGCACCTCATTAATTTCTCGTGTAACACAGGATTGAAAGTATGCATGTACTATCGAATAATAATTGTCATGTGTGTATCGATTGATAATGCAAAGTACCCTCTGGGTCACGGTATCCGACCCCCCTCTCCCCCCTTTTCTCTTTTCTGTACCCAACTGCCTTTTCGCTGATTCAATAAAAACTGTCAAATTGAAAAAAATAAAAATAAATATGTCACAACAATAGAAAAAAAGTTTAAAGTAAAATACTCAGTAGAATTTGACAATCCCAAAATACTAGCGCCCCTTTCACTATCTTTTCAACACTGATTGACCAGTTTAAAAAGCCATCTGGTCACATCGCCAATTTTGGTATAAAGCCACACAGAACAAATATTAAAAAAAATTGAAAAAACAGTGTGGGGGACGTAAGTCATTGCTCTGTATGAAACTGTTGGAGTTTATTGCACTGGTATCATATTTTTGTTTGTTTTGTTACGTTTCATTTATTTTTAGTTCTATGAGGAATGAACTTCATTTTGAGGCCCATTTCCTGGACGATAATTGAATAAGGCCATAGTTTACATTTTTTATTGTTTGTTTTAAACGTTTATACAAAATTTTTACTTTTTTTTTTTTTTTAATTACTTTTAAACACTTGAATACTTTACTCAAGTTTCTCCACGCTGTATAGACTTGTACGGAATCATTTGCTAGGCATCTCGAGGCATCTAGAGTACCGCTGTTACGTTTATGAGCCAGTTTTAGAAATCCCATGGTCTCCCTTTACTCTCCCAGGATAATGTAGGCTGGTACATTGCTCTGAATCTGGCATTGATAAGGGGTCATGGAGTTTAATAGTTTCCCTGTTACCTCATGCCTTGTAAGGTAACGTATGATCTGAACTTTTGCCAAACAAGTGCTCTTTATTTCTACTGCCTCATCAACGTGCAGAGGATCAGTATATAGTTTGGTGGTAAATCACACACAGGTATCGCCATTTACTGAAAGTTGTGGGACATCTCGCTAAACACTATGACTGCAGCGACCATCTTGGAAAAAGCCCAATGCAAATTGCAACCTTACACAGTTTAACTTTTATGAATCTAATATGCAAGTTATGGAATATACAAAATTTACACAGTTTAATCAAACGTTAAAAATCACCTATGAAAAGTGTTAAGCTTATTTTTTTGTTTGCTTTGTTTTGTAAAATTTCTTTTACCTATATTTTAAACATTTAGCAAATGATACCACAATCCACTTCAGTCCTGGCACAGCTAAAGGACGCTTTTTTTTTAATCAGACCAGCAAAGTTTATTGTATGTGTAGAAGCCCTATAAAGGGTTAAATGTGAAAGGGTTTATAAAATACCCCTTCCTGTCTCATTAGAGATGTTTACACTTTGTCTGATACCAGCAAAGTTTATTGTATGTGTAGAAGCCCTATAAAGGGTTAAATGTAAAAGGGTTTATAAAATACCCCTTCCTGTCTCATTAGAGATGTTTACACTTTGTCTGATATCAGCAAAGTTTATTGTATGTGTAGAAGCCCTATAAAGGGTTAAATGTAAAAGGGTTTATAAAATACCCCTTCCTGTCTCAGTAGAGATGTTTACACTTTGTCTGATATCAGCAAAGTTTATTGTATGTGTAGAAGCCCTATAAAGGGTTAAATGTGAAAGGGTTTACAAAATACCCCTTCCTGTCTTACTGGAGATTCTTGGCTGATATCAGTGTAACGGACCGTTTTGCACAAAAGGGGTAAAAAGGGGTTAACAGCCGTTTAGGAGATCTTCCCTTTCCAGAGATATAGGCACAGCTACTGCAGAACACCAAACTCCCGAACTGGATACAAAATAGCACTCCAACTCCCAAACTGGAACCTCCCAAATAGCTGCTAGCAGATGAACAGGAAAAGCAGACAATCAGCTTACACTCCTGGCAATCAGTCTCTAACAGCATACAGTGAATCCCCCCAAGAACGAGACAAGGCTCCGTGTTAAGGGTCAAGCAGTGGTCTGTTTAATGAGGGCTACCTGCCCAGTATTTATGCAGGTCTCCCACCTGGTGGACACCAGTGTGACAAGGGACCGTGACAAGGGACAGACAAGCAGACAAATAGGACACACAGTCACAGTATATTCCCACAATGCATCCTGGCTTCCTCCCCTCTGCCCTGGGAGATAATTGAGAAGTAATTCAATTATCTCATAAGACAAAGGCAAATCTCCATTATGCACATGGGGATACTAAAACAAGCATTACTGTTAAAATACACCAGGTAAGACACATTACATTAAAACTATACATTTAACATATCCCCAGATAGCTCAGGTCTGAGCGCACATTATTAAGTGAATGGCGCTCAGACCACACGAATACAGTTTAATCGCCATGGAGCCAAAGTCTTTAATTCCACGAACAGGCTTCATGGCAGGCTATGGGTACTTGCACACCGAATACAATTGCAGCACTTAAAGTCCCGAATGCTCCGTTGTTCGGTTCCCGAACGGGTTTGCAGACTTCCAGCCTCAGCGGGGCTTGTAAGACAAAAGTTCCGCTTTTGGTGTCCTGACGCTGGGTAGAACAAACGCTGGCTACCCGGGGAGCTTCCATAACACCGCCATCATGTGGCGGCTAGGTGTAACCGCGACCACCCAGTAACTGTCAATTAAGCTGCGGTTAACCGCAGCTTCAGGGAGGTTAATTGCCGGCACACTCCAGCTCCCAGGTGGTCTGTTCATTCGTGCGGTTGTTCGGTAGATTGAATCTACCGAACAACCGGCAGAAAAGCACGAATACAGCTTTTCTGCAGGCGAAACAACGTTTTTTAACATGGGGCCATAGTCCAAAGGCAGCAGGCGAGCAACCAGGCTTCTCCAATGCAATGTGGCGAGATTGGTCTCGTCACAATCAGCATATCTAATGGCTAGTGTAGGAACTCGCCTATTGAGGCTTGCCTTGACGTGGCAGGTGAGCTTATATATTCAAATGGCCATTGGAATAAAACTAAAGAGCCTCCATTTTGTTTAAATGTACATGGGGATTTAGGCCAGAGCGCAGGTAATGTTCTCTTTGTTTTTACTATGTATTTTAAGTTGTTGGATACTAAGCTACTGCTGCTGTAAGCGCGGTGCTTTATCTTTGTGTTTAAATATTTACATAATGTCATATATATTTTTTTGCAGCACAATTTTTATACATTTTTTGTTCTGATTCAGTTCCCAAATTGCATTCTGGATTCTGAAATTCTGATAAACCAAAACTAACATTTGTCCGAAATCCAGGTGTCCTGAAAAAATAGTTTGGCAAACATGAATTATTACTTTGTGCGAAGGCTAGTAATAATTTTTCTGCACATATCCGGACTTATGAGGAGACGCTCTGTAAACGGGTATCACTCAGAGGCTGTATTACATGTAATCTTTCATTTTAAATAAAACATTTAATTTACATTTTTCTTTTATTATTGCATGTTTCTGTATTAGTAAGCTTCTGTTTTAAATTTAAAGGGTTACTTTAATCGCAAATTAGTGTTATAATAAAACACTGTTTTTGGTCAGTAACCCCTACTGTCCTTCTCCCCCCAAAGTTATAGAAAAAAATAGCAAAATTTACTGTAATCCTGGGTTGAGGCTAAATTCTCCTTGCTTGACATCACTCCCCTCGGTGAAAATGGAGGGATGTCTGGGAGGACAAGCTGAAATACCAATCCTCCCTAATAAACACGCATATTCCGTCTAGGCCTCTGCCGAAGACCTGTGTATATCCTCTCTTCGTACTCAAACCTCTGACCTTCAAGACTTTTCTCTAGGGATGCTCTGCCTTTATGGAACTACCTACACCTGCTCCATTAGACTCTCACCCAGTCTCCAGTTATTCAAAATCATTAAAAACTCACTTCTTCAGGAAAGCGTATCAGTTAAAGTGTTAATAGCTTTCACTCTTAGCATTTTGCTTCCTGTCCTGCAAATGTAATAAAATAAAACACTAAGCCCTCATCAAAACCTATTCTAGCAACCCTCAATTTTACCCTGCCTTTACCTTTTGTGTCACTATACCCCACTCCATCTAGCATGTAAACTCACTGAGCAGGGCCCTCAATCCCTCTGTTACTGTGTCACTATACCCCGCTCCCTCTAACATGTAAACTCACTGAGCAGGGCCCTCAATCCCTCTGTTACTGTGCCACTATACCCCACTCCCTCTAGCATGTAACCTCACTGAGCAGGGCCCTCAATCCCTCTGTTACTGTGTCACTATACCCCACTCCCTCTAACATGTAAACTCACTGTGCAGGGCACTCAATCCCTCTGTTACTGTGTCACTATACCCCGCTCCCTCTAACATGTAAACTCACTGAGCAGGACCCTCAATCCCTCTGTTACTGTGTCACTATACCCCGCTCCCTCTAACATGTGAGCTCACTGAGCAGGGCCCTCAATCCCTCTGTTACTGTGCCACTATACCCCGCTCCCTGTCTCAGCGTCCCCAGGTCTCCCAGTGTCCCCAAGTGTCTCAGTGTCCCCATGTGTCCCTTACTGTCTCAGTGTCCCCATGTTTCCCTGCTGCCTTTCCCCTCATCCCTCACTTCCCTGACCTGTCGTCTGTCTCTGAAGGCTGGGAGCTGCTGTCTGAACTCTCTGTACTGTGTAGCTGCTCCCCTGCGGATTAGTGAGTAGAGAGAGGCAGGGAGGGATATGCTGTAACTTCCTATCCCTGCCTCTCTCCACACACAGTAACCCCTACTGGCTGGTGTTGGTATTTCAGAGTTATCTCCATTTATACTGAGAAAAATATCTGCGTTTGTATTAACCGTATTGCTGCAGTACCGGCACGGCCAGACAGCCTCAAATACCATCTGTTCCGGTAAAATACCAGTCAGGTGGCAAACCTAAGAGTAGTGTGTAAAAAAAATAATTTTAAAAAATGGGCCTATTCCATGGGCCTGGGCCTGGGCCTGGAGCTGCAGCTCCATCAGCCCCTATGTTAATCCTGCCCTGACTATACCCCACTCCCTCTAGCATGTAAACTCACTGAGCAGGCCCCCAATCCCTCTGTTACTGTGTCACTATACCCCCCTCCCTTTAGCATGTAAACTCATTGATCAGGCCCTCAATCCCTCTGTTACTGTGTCACTATACCCCACTCCCTTTAGCATGTAAGCTCACTGAGCAGGGCCTCAATCCCTCTATTATTGTTTCCATATACCCCACTCCCTCTAACATGTAAACTCACTGAGCAGGCCCCCAATCCCTCTGTTACTGTGTCACTATACCCCCCTCCCTTTAGCATGTAAACTCATTGATCAGGCCCTCAATCCCTCTGTTACTGTGTCACTATACCCCACTCCCTTTAGCATGTAAGCTCACTGAGCAGGCCCTCAATCCCTCTGTTACTGTCACTATACCCCACTCCCTCTAGCACGTAAACTCACTGAGCAGGGCCCTCAACCCCTCTGCTACTGTGTCACTATACCCCACTCCCTCTAACATGTAAACTCATTGAGCAGGGCCCTCAATCCCTCTGTTACTGTTTCACTATACCCCACTCCCTCTAGCATGTAAGCTCATTGAGCAGAGCCCTCAGACCCTCTGTTACTGTGTGTCCAACTAGTCTGGTTACAAGTACTTGCCATTTAGTTCACCCATTGTACAGCGCTGTGGAGTTTGTTGGCGCTTTATAAATAAGAAAAATAAAAAGGGTAAAGGGACAGTTTGGAGGGTGGAGCATGATGCCACCAATGGCTGTCTGGCCATATATTTTCACTTAAAGGACCACTATAGTGCCAGGAAAACATACTAGTTTTTCTGGTACTATAGTGCCCTGATGGTGCCCCCACCCTCAGGGTCCCCCTCCCGCCTGGCTCTGGGGGGGAGGAAGGGGTTAAACTTAACTCTTTCTCCAGCGCCGGGTGGGGAGCTCTCCTCCTCCTCTCCGGCTGAATGCGCATGCGCGGCAGGAGCCGAGCGCATTCAGCCAGTCCATAGGAAAGCATTCACAATGCTTTCCTATGGACGCTGGCGTCTTCTCACTGTGAAAATCACAGTGAGAAGCGCGGAAGCGCCTCTAGCGGCTGTCAATGAGACAGCCACTAGAGGCTGGATTAACCCATAGGTAAACATAGCAGTTTCTCTGAAACTGCTATGTTTATAGAAAAAGGGTTAAACCTAGCTGGACCAGGCACCCAGACCACCTCATTAAGCTGAAGTGGTCTGGGTGCCTATAGTGGTCCTTTAAGCTATACGTGCTGGATAATGAGATCCAATGACGCAGCCAGAAATGGAGTTACACCTCCATTAGTGCTTATGGTGCTTGGAGTAACCCTTTAAATCTCATAACTAAAGCAACAGTTTTGGGAGAAAATTGCTGAGGGTGAATTTTAACACATTAATTCACTTGCAAGTCATGATTTAGACAAATAATGTATCATACCAATGCATCATAGAACATCATAAATGGAGGGATCTGTCCCATCTCAACCTCCTACAAAACTAAAAATGTTGTGGATCTGTCTATTCTACAGCGACGACAGGATTAAAAATAAGGCTCTCACAATGTCAAATGTGATTTAAGCAATACTGTAATGGTGCTGCATTCATATATATAAGCAAAGTATCATCACAGTGATGTATATAAACACCGCTGCTAGAGTTACTACCTGCACTCCTAATGATGAGTTCTTCTGTTTTTTTATTTTGTTTTTGTTCAAATTTACAGTTCACAATCACTTATGTGACAATAAGCATACACAAAACATTGCGATATGTTTGGAACTTTGACTCTAAGTAACATTGCATTAACATAACAGTTGTATATAAGGCTTCGGAAGTCGCAAATTAGGTGAGTTCTTCTGTTTTTTTGGATAAATATCACACTGAAATATTACATTATTTCAATATGTGTTAATATATTTCATATTATGTATCACAAGCTTTTTTTTCTGATTCATCAAGTTTCACCCAAAATGTACAATTCTGTTGTTAATCCTCCAAAATTCTTCGTTTAGTGAATAAACCTTCTTACACACATATGATGCGCTTTCTTGTACGTTATTCTACAGGTGATTTAAAGATTCAGAGGGGAGGACAAAAACAAATTGTTTGTGTCTTCAACATGGACCTTTGTCAAACATAATCCAGTTGCGGAATGAAATGTTGAATTTTTTTTTGTTGAGATTTTTAGAACTCCGTTTGTACGTATATATGCACAGCCCTCCTCGAATAGCATACAAGCATTTATAAGGGGAGTGGGGGCTGAGTGCCTGTTACTTTTCTGTATATGTGCAGAGAATACATAACGTGTGTTATAGGGAGATATTGAGGGGGCCTGAAGATACTAAACACATATAATACCACGTTCGAGTCTCTAGAATACTAACATGGCACACCTCAATGTTGTGTATCTTTGATAATGAAGTCTGGTTTAGTGTAATGGGAAATGTAATCCAGAACTATTTAGATTCTCATCAGTGCTCTAGTAAATATGTTTGTAATTAATAGTTTTAGTCCTGTAGTTGTTTGTGGACGATACATCTTGCACCACAATCATCGGTAACTCAAATCCCCATTGCTATAAACCGTTAGGAACGTGTCACAGCAATGGGGGCAGCATATATCACCTACCTCGGTGGCACAGGCTCTTAATCATTCGTGACTGGGACCTAAATTAGGTCCACAGAATTAGCTTGATGACCCAGTTCTCCACCATAACTTCATGTATATAAAAATAAATTCTGCAAAACACCTTCATTGCACTCTTCGCAGTGCCAGATGGGTCTACAGTAACCAATTTATTGTGAGCGCTTGCCTTGACACTGAAGAATATGATGTTCCTGTTCCAGTAGGGTATCAATCCTTCTGTAAATGGAGATGGGATTATAGGCAATGTCCCCCCTTATTTTTCTTAGTTGGTGTACGCAGTCATTTTCTCTTGTGCAAACTTTTTTCCCTGATCCAAAATGTTAAATGTTTGTGCGAATGTAAACCTGAAATTGTTCCTCGATAATTTTCATACAGCGCACCAGTGCAGCCCCTCTCTCATGGTTTGTATAGGAGTTGAAAATGCGATCAATCCATTATAATACAGGAAAACATTTATACACAAGTACTCACTTGTGAATTTAGAAGCAGCATATATAGTACAAACAGATCCAGACCCAGATAGGTACAGTGTAAATAGCTGCAGTTCATACACACTGTTCTGTTTGATTTCACTCTGTCTCCTGGTAACTGTGTCTCTGCCTTGTTCTGGGAGTTGTAATCTCCTGGCTGGCTATCTGGGATGATAAGAGAGATAAGGTGGTCAGCGGGAACCAGATGAGACTGTCCCAGGGTGGAAAGTGAAAACAGGAAGATGAGAAGTCAATGAGAGAATTGTATGTAGCAGATGAGAATAGAGACGGTACTTTGCATTCTAATATATGGTCTATCCACAGTTACCTGACGCAAGACAATCTGGTCCCAAACAGAGACCTTTATCCACCCTACCTAATTCAGTCTATAGGTCATCAGTCTATTAGACTGTAAGCTCTGCTGGCTAGCGTGATTTCTCCTATTTTTTGTGATCGAACTGCTCAGGTATATCTATATTATAATACAAAAAGGATTCAATTTGTTATCTATAAAACACCATGTTCCACAGATCAGTACAGTGATAAAAGTGTAACTGGGTGTATTACCTTAATGCAATCAAAAGATATCATAAGACAACACAGTGAATTATGTGTCCTATGTGAGAGACTTAGAACTTTCTCCTCTATCACATCAACATTTTCCAACGGCTCTCATTCACAACGACTTGTTGGCCATACACTTTCTCGCACATTCCACAATATATAGCTAAGGCATAATATTTATAGCTCCCCCCGACCGACTCGACGCCCCTGGAAAATGTTCTCCCTTTGTGAACATCTCACAACTATTATTTTTCTGTATTGAAAATCCTAAGCAGTTTATCCTCATACTCTGTTGTAGGTTGATACTCTGTTGTAGTTTTTTTTTTAATATTTATTAAGCTAAAACATTGTCTTTTACAATTTAAAAGATTGGTAACTAATGGATCTGATAGTTTTGTTTTTTACAATCTCGTTATTATTGAAAGATTTTAGTACAGGATTTACAAGTAATAGAGTGAAAATATAGGTTATACAGTAGGATTAAAGATATGTGTACAAAACAAGGAAAATACCCTGACCTATTGGTGGCCAGTTAAAAAGTATCTAAAGAGGACAGTGCCAATAAACATTAGAATCATAACTTCAATCTTTCCAAACCAAACAATGATCGAATGGGTTTAGCTAAAGAACCCAAGTCTGCATCTGTTTGCTTTGTACCATTTGTTGTGTAAATCGGACAGAAGAATGCTACTGGTAGCTGAAGAGGTTCCTATCCCTTTTATTTTTTATCCCTTGTTGTATCTGATAGTTACTTAAAAATTCTGGTCCATGTTATCTGCCAGATTATGGTCAATATTGTCAGAGTGTTATTCTTTAACCCCTTAAGGACACATGACATGAGTGACATGTCATGATTTCCTTTTATTCTAGAAGTTTGGTCCTTAAGGGGTTAAACTAGGTCATTTGATGCTGAAATTGCACATTTTTGTCCAAAACAGCTGAATATCTATTCTCCATAAAATTCTCCAAGTCACCTAGTTATTTCACCTAGTTTTCCAAATCCGCTAAAAAAATTTGTATTTCAATTGTTAGAGCTTGAATCGTCTCATCTTAGTGACTAAACTGAATTGTTAGGAATACACCAGGAATTGCAAGTTTGAAAAAGGTACACTCCACTATCAAAATACCAAAGAAATAAAAATCACTGTTCAGCAGATATACCCCAAATGGAAACATGCATGCATTTAGTTATACATTTTTTTCATTGGGGATATATATAAAAAAACAGCTTGAAAAACCTGCAGTTATTTTGTCTAAGCTCCCCTTCTAACCCCGTCCAGACTTTGTAAGGCAGGAGATGTAGGCTGCATTGCGCAAACCAAACCAAGACGTAAAATGAACTGTTGTCTGCTTGAAAGCCCAGGAAATGTTACCAGCTTAATTTACAAAATTCCAGGCACTCTCAGGATACAAAAAGGCAAATTTATTGAACAAAGACCGTGTAGGTCGAAACGTTGCAGTGGGTTCAATAAATTTGCCTTTTTGTATCCTGACAGTGCCTGGACTTCTCTTCTATTTTTCCTAATCAAATACTTGGTTCCTGGTACTGGGACTGGTCTCGTGCACCCGGATACATTTCAGATAGGTTTGAGTGCAGTTCCACATTCCGGCTATATTATATTAATTTATTGAAATCTGAACTTTTTTGCAAAATGAAAAAAAAAGAGTACAAACTTTTCCTACATAAAGCTTTTTAACAAGCGAAAATGCTTTAGGGGTCTGGAGTTTTCCTGAACACAAGCTATGTTTCTAGCACAGTACATATATTTCTGGTATGAACATCAAAACTTCCCTGACAATTCACAGTTTAGTAAATAACTTTTTTGTGGCTATTCTCTAGGGCAGGCATAAGCAGCCTTCGGCACTCCAGATGTTTTGGACTACACCTCCCATGATGCTTTACCAGCATTATGGGTGTAAGTGCATTATGGGGGATGTAGTCCACAACATCTGGATTGCCAAAGGCTGCTTATCCCTGCTCTAGGTTGTGAATTGACAGGAACTTAAAGTGAATTTCAAATTTTAGGCCAAATTGGGAAAATAAATCTCCCAAGTGATTATCTTTTCAGTTGAAACCCTGAAACAAATTAACCTGAACTCAGATTAAATTCCTGACATTTCACTAGTTAGTAGATACCCCCAGGAAGGACAGATATAAACCTAATCCCTGTGGGGTAGTCTCCCTGTCCCATTCTCTGTACGCCTATTTACTATTTATATTCACTCTAAAGGGGGAGAAAGGGTTATTTGGCTCAGAGTTCTCCTGGACTTGGCATTTACACCAGAAGTCCCAACGCTGGACTTCCAACTTAAACTGAACTCCAGTTCCCACACTGGGAGGCAGAATATTAAGGAAATTATGTGCACCATTTGAGAGCCAAGAATGGACACCCCCTGCTCCAAAATATGCTTATAGTGGTGTTTTCTCATTGTGTTCTGCTATGCAAATCTTTCTTGGCTCTACACACCATTATTACACTTCATAGCTCTGCCATGCCCAAGGCTCTGCACTGGGCAGGGTTACGTTTTGGGCCGTCCCCCTTTTAGATCTCCATCCTTCTCACAAGTCAAGTCAATTCACTGGCTCCTTATTGCACACTGAGCACTTTACAGTGAATCCACCCCAAACCTCCATCCATCCCTCCTCCAAACGCAGGCTCTGCTCACACCAGCACTACTGATACTGATCTTGGAAGTACAGACTGGAGATATTGATCTGCAACCTCCAGGGAATTCTCTGCAAGCTACAACAAGTGCTCTGCAAGCTGCCAGTCTGCGCTCAGACTGCTACACACAGCGCTCTGCGCGCTACACAAAGTGCTCTGCACTGGATTCTCCCCCAGGTGAGAGATCTATACATTGTAGCTGTGCGTTTATCAGAATGGATACATTAGGTGCTCTCATTAGTTAACCTGCCTGTAGGTAGACAGATAGCAACGGACTTAATAGTAATAGAGGACATGTTTTATAAATAATGGTAGAAGATACGCAGATAATAATCAGAGTAATAATAATTACTTTGTGATGTGTGCACCTGTTATACTATGAAGCCACCCAGCCACATACCCCCTATTGTGGGAACCATCCCCCTTCATGCTATACACAGCATAGTTTGGGGTAGAGTACATGTAATGTATAGGAGCCAGCGCAAGGTGAGTTAGGGTCAGCTAGCATAATCAAAATAATTAGTGTTTACAGCAATCAATACATTGTCCCACAACCCAGCACTCTCTCTGTCTCTCACAACATAGCACTCTCTCTGTCTGTCTCTCACAACCCAGCACTCACTCTGTCTGTCTCTCACAACCCAGCACTCACTCTGTCTGTCTCTCACATCCCTCGTCTCCCACAACCCAGCACTCTCTCTGTCTCTCACAACACAGCACTATCTGTCTGTCTCTCACATCCCTCGTCTCTCACAACCCAGCACTCTCTCTGTGTCTCTCACAACCCAGCACTCTCTCTGTGTCTCTCACAACCCAGCACTCTCTCTGTCTCTCACAACATAGCACTCTCTCTGTCTCTGACAACACAGCACTCTCTCTGTCTCTCACAACACAGCACTCTCTCTGTCTCTCACAACACAGCACTCTCTCTGTCTCTCACAACACAGCACTCTCTCTGTCTCTCACAACACAGCACTCTCTCTGTCTGTCTCTCACATCCCTCGTCTCTCACAACCCAGCACTCTCTCTGTCTGTCTCCCACAACCCAGCACTCTCTCTGTCTCTCACAACCCAGCACTCTCTCTCTGTCTCTCACAACCCAGCACTCTCTCTCTGTCTCTCACATCTCTCTCTGCACTCTCATCCACTATATTCTTCCACTCTGCACTCTATCAGTTTGCACTCTATCTTGCACTCTCCATTCTCATGCACTCTCTCCCCCTCATTCTCTGCTCCAGAAACTAGCTCTCCAATCGCTTTTGGTATCTAAATATTTATGTACAGAGCAGACAGTCGATTAGTTACAGAGACTCACCCTCTGTTACCCCCCACCCCCGTCTCATCCTATCTTCCCCTCTCTCTCTCTCTCTCTCTCTCTCTCCCATGACCGGTGTTAATGATCTGTCACAGATAGACAGTCAGGGAAACAGTCTCTTTAGACAGTGTCTAGAGCAGTGCAGTTCCTAGACCAGAGCAGAGCAGATGTAACCACATGCCAGCTGACATAAGCACTCTCACGGTCACTTTTACACAACTCTCTCTCTCTCAGCACTCTGTACTGTCAACAGTCTCACGCAGCACTCTCAACACCAGTTTCACTGCTTTCTCTCTATCATCACTCTTATTCTCATTTCTCTCTGCCAGCACTCTCACCATTGGCCCTTTAACATTGCTCTCTCACACGTCATACTTTCTTAATGTCAGCACTCTAACGCGGCACACTCTCTATGTCAGCACTCTAAGTCTTTAACACTACCATATCTCGGTACTTTATCTCTTTGGCACTCTTAACATTACCCACTATCAGCACTCTTACAATGCTCTCTCTATCACTATCAGCACTCTTACACTGCTCTCTCTATCACTATCAGCACTCTTATTACTATCAGCACTCTTACACTACTCTCTCTCTATATATATATATATCACTATCAGCACTCTTACACTACTCTCTCTCTATATATATATATCACTATCAGCACTCTTACACTACTCTCTCTCTATATATATCACTATCAGCACTCTTACACTGCTCTCTCTCTATATATATATATTACTATCAGCACTCTTGCACTACTCTCTCTCTCTATATATATATCACTATCAGCACTCTTACACTACTCTCTCTCTATATATATATATCACTATCAGCACTCTTACACTGCTCTCTCTATATATATCACTATCAGCACTCTTACACTGCTCTCTCTATATCACTATCAGCGCTCTTACACTGCTCTCTCTATATAACTATCAGCACTCTTACACTGCTCTCTCTATCACTATCAGCACTCTTACACTGCTCTCTCTATCACTATCAGCACTCTTACACTGCTCTCTCTCTATCACTATCAGCACTCTTACACTGCTCTCTCTATATCACTATCAGCACTCTTACACTGCTCTCTCTATCACTATCAGCACTCTTACACTGCTCTCTCTATCACTATCAGCACTCTTACACTGCTCTCTCTCTATCACTATCAGCACTCTTACACTGCTCTCTCTCTCTATATATATCACTATCAGCACTCTTACAGTGCTCTCTCTCTATATATATATATCACTATCAGCACTCTTACACTGCTCTTTCTATATCACTATCAGCACTCATACACTGCTCTCTCTATATCACTATCAGCACTCATACACTGCTCTCTCTCATCACTTTATCAAAACTCACTCACACTATTCTCCCACAATATGCTCTCTTGTACTAGTCTGTGCTCCACCACATGGTTCTCTCACACTCACTCACAACTCTTTCACTGCGCATTCTGAGCTCTCTTACACAATTACACATACAGCTCTCCTTTATCCAAGAACTGCTCTCTTTCCTACCCAATTCTCTCACACAGCACTCTCATATTGCTATCCTAGCCTGCTCTCTCACACAGCACTCTCACATTGCTTTCCTACCCAATTCTCTCACACATCACTCTCACATTGCTATCCTAGCCCGCTCTCTCATACAGCACTATACTATTGCTATCCTACCCAACTCCCACACAGCACTCTCACATTGCTATCCCTGCTCTCACACAGCACTCTCACATTGCTATTCTACCCCGCTCTCTCACACATTGCTATTCTACCCCGCTCTCTCACACAGCACTCACACATTGCTATTCTACCTTGCTCTCTCACACAGCACTCTGCTATTCTACCTTGCTCTCTCACACAGCACTCTCACATTGCTATTCTACCCCGCTCTCTCACACAGCACTCTCACATTGCTATTCTACCCCGCTCTCTCACACAGCACTCACACATTGCTATTCTACCCCGCTCTCTCACACAGCACTCTCACATTGCTATTCTACCCCGCTCTCTCACACAGCACTCTCACATTGCTATTCTACCTTGCTCTCTCACACAGCACTCTCACATTGCTATTCTACCCTGCTCTCTCACACAGCACTCTCACGTTGCTATCCTACCCCGCTCTCTCACACAGCACTCTCACATAGTCCCACCATGCTCTCACACAGCACTCTCACACTGCTATCCCAGCTTACTCACAGCACTCTCACATTGCTATTCTACCCCGCTCTCTCACACAGCACTCTCACATTGCTATTCTATCCCTGCTCTCACACAGCACTCTCACATTGCTATTCTACCCCGCTCTCTCACACAGCACTCTCACGCTATTCTACCCCGCTCTCTCACACAGCACTCTCACATTGCTATTCTACCTTGCTCTCTCACACAGCACTCTCACATTGCTATTCTACCCCGCTCTCTCACACAGCACTCTCACATTGCTATTCTACCCCGCTCTCTCACACAGCACTCTTACATTGCTATCCTACCCCGCTCTCTCACACAGCACTCTCACATAGTCCCACCCTGCTCTCACACATCGCTCTCACATTGCTATCCCAGCACTCTCACACAGCACTCTCACACTGCTATCCCAGCTCTCTCACACAGCACTCTCACATTGCTATTCTACCCCGCTCTCTCACACAGCACTCTCACACTGCTATCCCAGCTCTCTCACACAGCACTCTCACATTGCTATCTCAGCTTTCTCACAGCACTCTTAAAATGTTGTCTTACACTTGGATCCTGTACTGCTTTCTCCTTAAAAGAGTGTAAGTGTGCCGAATGAGTGAAAGGAGTATAAATGTGCTTATAGTGAGGGCAGTGTAAGAGTGCTGATACTGGGGGCAGTCCAAGTGTGCCGATAGTGAGGGCAGCGTAAAAACACTCTTACACAACCCTCTCAAAAGCAGCACTCTTACAAAACTATCTCACAATTAGTATTGTTACACAACCTTCTCACAATCAGCACGTAACACTGCTCTCCAAATCCGTATCATTGCACCACTCTTTTATAGACTGATACATACATCACTTCCTGCTACTCAGTATTCTCACACTAATCTCTCACACTCAGCACTCTTTCACTCCCCTTTCTCTGCTTGATTTGCATTGCTCACTTAACTTCCTCACGAACCCAGCTAGTTTACTTCATGTCTCACTTTTGGTTTGCTACACTGTAACTCTACATCTTTAGTAGTTTTACACTATTACGTCTATAACACAAAAACTCTGACATTCATTCTTACAATGCTACACCTTACCTACACTCATTAACACACATTAAAGCTCTGTGCAACTTCAATACATCTTCTCTGCATAGTCAATTCTCTTCTCACAAACACTCAGAAGGTTATTTTCTCTAGACTCGGCAGTCTTACGTTAGATCTCACTCAGAATTCTAACAATGGATCTTCCTCTAATACTATATAATCCCTACTCTTAAAGATTTCACCAGCATTCCAACCCCTAAAATTTACACTAAAACAAGATACGCTCTTATCAAAGATCTTCATTAGATGCCCCTTGTGCTTTGGTCTTACACTTTGCACTCTAATATCTGATCATTTCTAACACTGGTCTCAAATACGTTCTTCCCTAACTTAACATTGGAACCTTAGCTCTCCCCAAAACTCAAAATTCTATCATTCGATGCCTCACCTGCAGCTCTCATTCTGTTATATTGTTTCCGTCCCTACAGACACTGCTGGTACTCTGCTGATGGAGTGTTAGAGGAAAAAGTCATGAGCCAAAATGAGCAGTCTATCTGAGTACACAGACAGCTCTAAACCCCAGGGAGGGACGGAGGAAGAGTGGGAGGAAGACGAAAAAGAGACAAAATTGAGTTGGAGTAAGAGAGAAGACAAGAGAGGGTATAGTCAAAGAGGAAAAAAGGCCTAGTTTCTGTGGACTTTGTTTGTGCCATGTCGAACTTCACTTCTCCAGATGCTTGTAACGTTGATTCTGGCCTGGACGGAGTGCTTCCACCCTCGCTCTACGCACTGGTCTTTGTGGTGGGTCTGCCAGCTAATTTACTGGCCTTGTGGGCAGCTTGGCTTCAAGTTAGGCAGGGTAGAGAACTTGGTGTCTACCTCCTCAACCTCTCCCTCTCTGATCTTCTCCTCATTTGTGCACTCCCACCATGGACGGATTACTACCTGCGGCGGGATGTTTGGGGTTATGGCCCCGGTGCCTGCCGTCTTTTTGGTTTTGTATTCTATACCAACCTGTATGTGGGAGCCGCTTTTCTTTCCTGTGTATCTGCTGACCGATATCTAGCCGTGGCCCATCCTTTACGTTTCCCTGGTGCTAGGCCCATACGCTCAGCTGCTGCTGTCTCAGCTCTGGTTTGGCTACTTGAGTTGGCGGCCAATGCTCCCCCACTGCTTGGAGATGCCATCCACCGGGATCAATACAACCACACCTTCTGCTATGAGAGTTACCCCCTTTCTGGGAGAGGAGCGGCCTTGGCTAATGTGGGGAGGGTGTTGGCAGGTTTTCTGTTGCCCTGGGGGGTTATGATGGTCTGCTATGCCGGGCTGCTGAGAGCTCTGCGAGGAAGTGCATCCTGTGAGAGAAGAGAACGAAGGAGAGTGCGGCGGCTAGCTCTTGGGCTTCCTTGCGTAGCACTGCTGTGCTATGGGCCATACCATGCTTTACTCCTCCTACGAAGTGTGGTTTTCCTGGTTGGGGGAAACTCTGTGGCTTCAGGTGGAGACTGCGCATTGGAGGAAAGACTTTTCCCTGCCTACCATGCATCACTAGCCCTGGCCACCCTGAACTGTCTGGCAGATCCTGCCCTCTATTGTTTGGCATGCCCTGGAGCTCGGGGGGAAGTGGCAAAGGCAGTAGGAGGGGTAGTGGCATGGGCATTGGGCAAAGACCGAATGGGCTGGGGGGAGAGGGGCATTGAGGGCAGAGGAGGAGAAGAGCTCAGGATGGTGGAATTGGGGAGAGGGCAAGGGGTGCATGTGGTATGAGGATAGAAAGGTAACCTGTGCTGCACAATAAAATAAATTAAACTGATAACCACCATGTTTAAGTGTCTCTTATTTTAGGGAACTCTTCAGAATTAGGGGCATGTACTTAATAAGATAATAAGGGGGTGATGTTACAGAGTTGGAGCAATGCAGATGGGGTGGGAATTTGCTAGTTTGTGGGGAAAATTCCAGTCTAAATGAGTGGAGATGTTCTGCAGGGAAGAAGGGGTGTTTAGCACGAAGCACTATGTGCCGGGGTGAGATGCTCTGCATAGGTGGAAATATTCTGCAAGCTGGTCTCTGCCATCTGTGTGCTGAGTCAGTGTGTGTTACGCAGGTACATTAGAGGGATATGGGGGCAATTGAGTTACACAAGAACAGCAGAGGGGGGAGCGGAGAGGGCCACAGCTGTTGCTGACAGAAGAGCCAGCACTAGTAGGCTGTACACGGCTCTAACTGCATCAAGTTCTGCTGTGTGTGTGCCTCTGCTATTCCTCTACCTCAGCCATGCAAAATGGCACTAAAATGTTCAGTCTTCTTGCCTCCAGCATCACCGATACACTCAAAATGCTCTGCCACTAGGCTGCAACCTGCTTTACTGTACCTCTGCTGTTCCAGTAACCCCAACACACACACAATGCTCTGTCACTAGGCTAGAACTTGTTTTACCGTCCTCTCTGCTATTCCAGGAATCCCAACACACACAATGCTCTGTCACTAGGCTATAACTTGTTTTACTGCCCTCTTTGCTATTCCAGTAACCCCAACACACACAATGCTCTGCCACCAGGCTGTAAGCTGCTCTACTGTTCCCTCTGCTATTCCAGTAACCCCAACACACACAATGCTCTATCACAAGGCCGTAACCTGCTTTACTGTTCCCTCTGCTAATCCAGTAATCCTAACAGACACAAAATGCTCTATCACTAGGTTCTAACTTGCTTCACCATTCTCTCTGCTATTCCTATAAGTACAAACAGCTTCTGTAACCTCAACCAGATTCTGTCACTAAGGCCCTAACTTGTTTGCTGTCGTCTCTGCTGTTATTTACTTCCCTGTTCAATGCAGCTCTAAAACTTCACAGCTATCTCACATTGTTGTCCTCACTGACATTCCTGTGCTGGCAACTCTGCTACACAGCTCTGTCACAAGACACATCTTGACTTGTTGTCCGAACGAGAAGTCGTGTACGGACACCAATGGTCGGTGCTTTGTTTTTGACAACAGGGTTCTAGAACTGGTGTAGGGGGAAAGGTTTTGCTACATAAATAAGAGGAAATGTTCTAGTATGCTTATATACTGCAACAAATATGTGGTTACTCATCTAAACTTGGGGAAAATGTTCTAGTACTCTCCTACACAAAGGTCAAAACACTAGCACTCTTCTATGCTATGGGAAAAATGATCAAATACTTTTCTATACTACGTTATGATGGCCGTAGCAAACTAAAATACAAGGGGAGTAAAGGTTCCTGTGCTCCCCCATATAATGTAAAATTCTCTGGGGTCAGTTCCACTCCCAATACTGTTCCACCCTAAGAAAAATCAAAGAATAAACCCTCCACTCTCCCTTACTTAGGAAACGTGTTCATATGTACTCATATATTGTGGAAAGAGCTGCAGCATTCCCCATTTACCAGGAGAAATAAATATTATAGAATTTTACTCTGCTATTCTTTGGAGAGGTTTGCTTTCTCTCCTACGCTAAATGTCCCAGTACCCTTTGAATACTAGAGTAAATAGATTCTAGTGTTCTATCATAGATTCTTCTATGCTACAAGAAAATGTTCCAGTTTACTCTTATACTAGGAGAAAGTATGTTCCAATGCTATTTTAGGGGAAATGTTGCAATGTTCTCCTAGACTAGAAGAAATGTTCCAATGCTCTCGTAGACTAGGGGAAAGGTTTAAATTCTCCTATGCTAGGGGAAGTGTTTGAATACTCTCCAAGACTAGGGGAAATGTTCCAGTACTATCTTGTTCTAGTGGAAAATTTTCAAATGGTTTCTTATACTAAGGGGAAATGTTCCAGCAGTGTCCGATACTATTGGAAATTGTTAAAGTACTATGGGAAAATGATCAAGTGCTCTCTTATAATAATGGTAACAGTTCCCTTGCTCTCCTATACTAAGGGGAAAGTTTCAGTGTGCTCTTTTGTACTGTAGGGGGAAAAAAAAGTGCTCTCCTATAATAATGGAAATACTGTATTTACTCGAATCTAATGAGCACCTTTTTTGGAAAATAAAAGTTTCCAAAATTTAAATGTGCATTAGATTCAATGGCGCATTACATTCGGGGCAAAATTCCAAATTCTCTGGCGAATTGAATTCCAGTGAATTAAAACTGGTGAATTCAAGCATACAAATTCAAACACTTGAATTAAAACTGGTGAATTCATAGAGGCGAATTGACACAGGGAAATTTCATTCCTGATAGAGGGCTTAAGAAAAAATAGACTTAACATGTAACACTAAAATTGAAATACCATCAATGTTACTATGATATATGGCAATAAACATTTTCATTGTAGCACAATGTTGTATAGTAGTATCTTCTTGTATAAATGCACAATACAATCTCCAGCAAAAACTTTTTTTCAATTTCCAGGTTTCAAAAATTGAGGTGCGCATTAGATTTGAGTAAATACGGTAATTTCAGAGCTGCCCTATACTAAGGGAAAAGGTTCTTTGTCTCTTCTTTATTAGAGAGAAACATTATAGAGCTCGCTTATAATAAAGGAAAAAGGTTCCAGAGCTCTCTTATAATGAGGGGAAAGGTTCAACTCTCCTATAATAATTGTAAAGACTCCCGAACTATAGAATACTGTCTGTTGTGAATTTAAACAAGGTGCCACCGAATCCCCAGATAAAAGCCCTGTTCCACACAGCTTTGCTATAATGAAGGGAAAGGTTCCACAACTCTCCTATATTGGGGGAAAGGTTCCACAACTCTCCCATAATAAAGGGAAAGGTTCCACAACTCTCCCATAATAAGGGAAAATGTTCCACAACTCTCCTATATTGGGGGAAAGGTTCCACAACTCTCCCATAATAAGGGGAAAGGTTCAACAACTCTCCTATATTGGGGGAAAGGTTCCACAACTCTCCCATAATAAGGGGAAAGGTTCCACAACTCTCCTATATTGGGAGAAAGGTTCCACAACTCTCCCATAATAAAGGGAAAGGTTCCACAACTCTCCCATAATGAAGGGAAATGTTCCACAACTCTGCCATAATAAGGGGAAATGTTCCACAACTCTCCCATAATGAGGGGAAAGGTTCCACAACTCTCCCATAATGAGGGGAAAGGTTCCACAACTCTCCCATAATGAGGGGAAAGGTTCCACAACTCTCCCATAATGAAGGGAAAGGTTCCACAACTCTCCCATAATGAGGGGAAAGGTTCCACAACTCTCCCATAATGAGGGGAAATGTTCCACAACTCTCCCATAATGAGGGGAAAGGTTCCACAACTCTCCCATAATGAGGGGAAAGGTTCCACAACTCTCCCATAATGAGGGAAAGGTTCCACAACTCTCCCATAATGAGGGGAAAGGTTCCACAACTCTCCTATAATGAGGGAATGTTCCAGAGGACAAAGGATCCAGAACTATATAATACTGTCCATTGTAATTTCAAATGAGGTGCCACACATCTGTCTGTCATACCAAGCCATTTTGTCTTCTATTCCTGTATTGAGTCTGGCTTGCCCACAGCTCTGTCATTAGCCCGCTACCATGTCCAGCAGGTCTCTGATGCAATAGCAAATCCCTTGTGCGTAGCTTCATCACTTCTCTGATATCCCAATCACAGCTGGGTCACATCACAGGCTTAGTGACCCTGGGAATACCCTGTCCCAGCTCCAACCCTGATCAGAGCTATCCGTCTTCACACAACAGACACATTCTGTGTGTATATACAGCGATAACCGCAATGTGTGGAGAATTACTGTAAGAACACACTAATTATTCAACTAAAGTTCAGTTTATGTTACAGAGAAGTGAGCATTGTGCAATTATCCATCTCTACTTAAAAAACGACTGCAAATTTGTAGCATGTAGGGAAACAAACTGTGCATTGTCTTTTACTTTGACTATAAAAGGTATTTATTTCAATAGTGTCAGTTAGATTTGTGTCTCTCATTGCTGGCTTTCTCAAAATGTAGGACTTCTCAATTATTTGTAAAAGTAGTAAATCTCACACCCAGTAAAATATAAACACAGATTTAAACGTTTCTTCAATGTGTCGCTAAATGTGTCACTAAACCACTATGGACAGGGCCCAGTCCTGAGCCCAGAAAAGCTACGGGGCACAGGAGCAATTTATAGAGCTACGAGAGGAAGGGGTGTACAGCGGAAATGGAGCCTTACAGACAGAGATCTTAAGGTATAGGAGGGATGAGTTGATATATAAGTTGAGAGGGCTTTGGGATATATGAGGAATGGAGACCAGAATTAGGATTTTGAGAGACAGACCATCCGGAAATAGGGGATAGGGCTAGAAACACAGATGGAGGCGATTGCTATACATAGGGTTTGATACAGATAACAATAACAATAACGATAATGGACTAAAATTATTGAGGAAAGGGGACCTGTAATAGTTTGGAGAGGGAGGATATCTTAAAAAACATGGACAAGCGGAAAAATTAAATAAAAGAAGCTTGAGACAAAACGGAAGGGGAGATAATAAAGGGGGAATCGAATAGGGGGAGGAAAAATATATAATTGAAAGGTGTTTTGAGCAGAGACCTGAGTTTCATACAGTAAGTTAGAAGTCAAGTCACTGGACAGCGGAATATCAGATTAAATTTACTGCAATGGCAGATAGCACATACAGAGAGAAGAGAGAGGTAGGGAATAAACAGGTACACTTAGAGTTCACCATGCTCAACATGGCTTTAGAGCCTAAAACCAGCGCAGGAAAAACTGCACAAGTTCGTTTGCCTTGCCCTTTTTTTGTCCCCTCAGAAGACCGTCAAAATCAAATCAAGAAACTATAAAATGAGAGTAAACTGGAGTTTAACGGATAGACAGCCATGAGATGACAGACATGACAAGACACGCTATATAAGGTAATTATCATTCTGCGTTTAGAATGAATTGAGGAGACCAGTAGCCATATCTAAGCGAACGTAATAACATGCGATCACTGTCGGCAAATATCCATGTCTGTCTAACTAACACGATGCAATATTACAGCGTCTTTCAGAGGAAACTGTGATCAACAGATACTGCTTCTAGCATTGCCCGTAGAATTATAAATTCTACAGGTACTACAAAGCAGAGTAGTGTAACAGAATAATTCATGTTTAGGACGACGTATGGCATTTTAAAGTGGATCTGCAATTATTTGAATCTTTTATGGTGTATTCATCCTGGCAAACCACCTCAAACCAGACCAACTATGCCCAAGGCAAGGCTAGTAAGAATTTGTTCTTACTTAATTAAATACCAATCAAAGCAGAACAGCTACCAGATAAGTTTCTAAAGCTTAATGCATCATTCACTACCCAATGCACCGCATTCTTGATCATTTTCCTACATTTTTGGAAATGGCTTGACTCGAACATATTTTAAGATGTAAACTATAAACCCTAAACATACTTTTAGCCATCTTTGGTTGTTCTGATATGTAAACGATCTATTTATACGCAATACTAAGAATCAAACTGTGTTACAGCAAATTACTCAGAGGTTCACAGGCTGGAACAAACATTCTTGAATACTGACAAAACGCTCTCAATTGTGTTTGGAACAAAGTCGAAAATACGTAAACAATCCTAAAGAAAACACTGAAACAATGTCACATTAAAATGGGGTCCAAATTAAAAGCAATAAATGTCTTGGTATGTGGTTAGGGCCTGACCTCTCATTTGGTCTTCACATTGATAAATAATCACACAGATGTTATCTATCTAGCAAATGTCCCATTCAGAAACAAATCCTGTATACATAACATAGTAAGATAACAGATTGTGCAAGAAATGTTAACAGTCTGTGGATACAGTAACGTGGATTGATTTTATCAACCAGTATGTACCTGAGCACAGCTTCCACGCCGGCAGGTCTTTTATTTCAAGTTAATATAAAGCTTTACTTATTACAAAACAGAAAAATCCCAAATGGGGTGCGAAAGTAGAGAAATAGGGTGGGGAAAAAGATTTAATTGACAATCCGTGATAAAGTGTTGCTCAGTTTCTAACACAGTGTAACTTAATACATTAAAATCCAATTTTAAAGGCTTGTCCAGTAAAACTCCATGGATGAGAAGCCATTAAAGACCCCCAGAAACAGTTAAACCACTGCCCCCTCTGATGAGCTTCACTGGCAAAACGTGCACGTCAGGGGCTCTGGACACTTACTGACACATTATTGGTGTCGGCACCTAACTCTCTGCTTATCTATTGCTAAATTACCGACATCAAGTTCATTCATGTCCAGCATCTCGGGAGTGCATATTGGAGACTCTTAACACTAATTTTGTGTACTTTGTACATACTTTATTTAACTTTCTTTTTCCTTTATTATGTTTATGGAGGGAGATTGATAAGACCAGGCATTTTATTAAGGGGTGCCCTCGAAGGCACAAGACTCAGGAATCTTTATTCTATATGCCTTCCTCTGTCACTGTCTGTATATTTTCTACTACCTAGGCAACCTGTTCAAAAAACTGTTTGTAAACCCTCTCTTTATACTTTGACCTATTATTTAGATGCAGCTAGCACTTAGGCAACTTGCGTGACTTTTAACCGGTAATATTTTCTACTACCTAGGCAACCTGTTCAAAAACTGTTTGTAAACCCTCTCTTTATACTTTGACCTATTATTTAGATGCAGCTAGCATTTAGGCAACTTGTGTGATTTTTAACCGGTTAACTGCTGCCTGTCAGCAGTCCTTCACAGGTGAGCTACTACTTTGTGCTCCACTGTGGTCAAGCATAAGTTAACATCATTCAGTGCAGGCAGCTGTTGTTACACTAGAATATACTGCTAGGTATCTTGCAGAAAAAACGGAGCCAGGTCAGCAACCCCTTATTTTATACTTTACTGCTTGACAGCAATCTTTAATTTATTATCAAAATGCTGCTATGATCTAGGCAGCTTTTGTGATATTTAACTGGCTAATCGCCGTCTGTCAGAAATCTGTCTTAGCTGAACCATTATCTTTGATCTTTCTGAGGTTAAGCACCATAGAACATTATCAATTATTGTATGTGGAGTTAACCCATGTCGTTAGTTGTACTATCATGTAGGGATTTACTTATCCATATCTTTTAACTATTGACAGCACTGGTTTAGCAGTTGTCTTATCTCCCCCCTCTTGTTACAGCTATTAGTGATATATAATATAGTATCACTTCTATTACTTGAGAATACACTGTTATATTGTAGCTAAACAGTATTGCTTCAGCATTAGTGTTATTATGTATACACTTTTACAGCTTGTATAAGTAGTCACAGAGTTTTACTCGCTGTATAGTCTCCATTTACTCCTGCTGTTCATATTTTTCTTTTTTATATTTTTAATTTAGATTTATTTATTAAAAGTTACTTTTTAATCTACAATCTTCTCAGTAAATCATACACAGGTAGAATGGCATTTGTTTCTTTTTTTGTTTATTCTCTATGATATTCACCATTTAGGGGTTACCCCCCTTTTTTGTGCCCTCTACCTTGTGATATCTAAATTTTGGCCCTAGGTTAATTCTTTTTGTTTTCCTCGTATAATAACCTGCTGATACATCATAGACTTCTAGACTGTGCTTTCCTTTGACTCCCATGATGCTGTGCATGCAGATACACACTATAGCATGGCAGGAATGACCCAGTGAAGCAGATGCTGGAGCACAGGTGTGCCTAGAGTAGAGCATCATGGGAAGATGGCTGTGCCCCTACCTGGAAATGCTATCTAGCTAAATTTATTTTATACTTAATCTCATGTGTACTTTTACCCCAGTAAACATTTCTGTTGCACATATACTGGAGTAAATGAAAGATAAACTGTCACTACCTGAATAATGGCTGTTTTCCTTTAAGACCTTTACTGGCTGATTAATGTATTTAAAAGTCATAATTGCTTTGTTAGAAATTATTAGGCCTTTTTCGACACCAAAGCTTTATTGCTATGCAGCTAAGGTATGTTTTATTTCCCCCTCTAGTGCCAGGGTCATGCATCTGTGAACAAGTACATTCTCAAGGGCTGTCGCACTCCGACGTCTTATGAGCATTGTGATGCATTAGCAAAGTTAATTTTTAAGCTTTATTTAATAATGTCAAGTCTCGGCACCTGAACGCTGGAATACAGAACGGCACAGCGCTGTGGTGACTTTATGAGGTTAGAAGATATAAACAGGTTACTGGACACGTAGAGGAAAAGATAGCGGAGATAGCTTGAAAATTTTACCGTATACCAATTTTATATTTGTATACGTAGCTAACAAAGGAAAGTCTCCTGAGAACCGCCCACCTTCACGTAAAAGTTAAAGAATTCAATATATTGTATAGGGTACCACTTATCAGCACTATAATGGGGCAGACTAAACGCGTTAACAGTAACATGACACTGCTGTGCTTATGGTGTTAGTAGGCTGTGTGCTGTCCCCAGATTCACATTCAAACTATTTTTACGTGGTTAAATTAGAATTGGAGATCCATTAACACCATAATCATTACTGACTTTACAATAATTTTTTGGGCCTATTGTTTGTATACTTAAAATTAATTTTACCTCCAAGCCAGACAAACACATGGTGATATTGCTCCTCCGAAGATTTTCTAATAAACTTACTTTTTACACTGCAATTTACCACTTGGTGAAAGTCCTGACTTTGATAAGCAAGCTAGAACCGTGATTGTGCTCTGGGATGGAGTGGCTGCTGTCTTGGGCCTGTTCGGCTTGCTTTCTTTCTTACCTAGCCTGGCCATACATAGGATGACTATCTCATATTCTTGGGTGGGCTGCTTAGACACTGGAGCCTTATATAGCATTTCTGCATAGGTTGATATTGGTAAACCCCTGCTGATATTGGGAGGCTGCCCTGCTGTTATTCCATTTATTGACTGAAACACAGCCAGTGCGTAGATTAAAGGACCACTATAGTGCCAGGAAAACATACTCGTTTTCCTGGCACTATAGTGCCCTGAGGGTGCCCCCACCCTCAGGGACCCCCTCCCGCCTGGCTCTGGAAAGGGGAAAAGGGGTAAAACTTACCTTTTTCCAGCGCTGGGCGGGGAGCTCTCCTCCTCCGATCCTCCTTCTCTCCTCCCCATCGGCTGAATGCGCACACGCGGCAAGAGATGCGCGTGCATTCAGCCGGTCGCATAGGAAAGCATTATCAATGCTTTCCTCTGGATGCTGGCGTGCTCTCACTGTGAAAATCACAGTGAGAAGCACGCAAGCGCCTCTAGCGGCTGTCAATGAGACAGCCGCCAGAGGGAATGGGGGAAGGCTTAACCCATTGATAAACATAGCAGTTTCTCTAAAACTGCTATGTTTATAAAAAAAATGGGTTAACCCTAGCTGGACCAGGCACCCAGACCACTTCATTAAGCTGAAGTGGTCTGGGTGCCTAGAGTGGTCCTTTAATGCCTCTGTTTTCTCTCTTTGGTGATACGGGTACTGCTATTCATATACATTGCTCCATGTAATGTGCATTTATATGGTTTTGTGAATCTTGCAATACTTATCTCTTTTGCTACTCTGAAACATTGTACTTTCCTATTGCAGTGTTAGTTCAAAGCACAAATATATATATATATATATATATATATATATATATATATATATATATATATATATATATATATAATAAAATAAAATAAGTAGTGTAAAGATAGCACTCCAAGGACTTCAGAAATATGGTGAAAAAAACCGTATCTTTATTCAGGCATCAGCCTAGATGGATCAACGTTTCAGTTCACTAATGGAACTTTCGTCAGGATGAAAGCTAGTCTGATACATTCATACACACTATAAACAGCACTTTGTGTGTAAAAAGGCACTTTAGTTGGATTTTGCACATAAAAACCTGATTTTTTTAACCTTATGTATGCTTAATAGCACACTTTATACTAATAAAAGATAAGTAAAATTAGAGCTTAGCACTTTTCGTATAGATATATAATTCATCAAAAGTGGTTATTAACTTTCTGATTGGTGTGTAAAGAGAAAATCTATGTGACTAACGCGAGCCGGAATATCCTGTTAAAGTAGAGGGATTACAATCCTTTTGACATTACTACCTGTTATTTAAAAAGTAGCATCTGTTCTGAAAATAGTGCTGATGGAAACAGAAAGGTCAGGGATTAGTTATCCATGGCAAAGCAAATGGTAGTGAGGTATATTTATCAAGACAGGTAGAGAATCATGGGAAATGTAGTTTAACTGCAGTGTCAGGGTCAGCGATCAGTAGCCTGGATTCTAGATAAATAAGATCTTGATAAATTTGGCAGGAAAATCCAAGCCTCAAGACATCATTCCGGAGTAAATGCTCGGACAATGGAACATCTGTTTGTTGTTTCTGAGCCAGTTTGTGGACATTTTTGACTGCTCCCGGCAATGTTTTTTTCTTTTTTAATTGAATCTCTCCTCCACAGAAAAGTGGGGCAGTCACCAAGGAGACTGATGGAATAAGGAGGAAAGACGTATTTGTTTGCACGGTGACTGCTCCACTTTTACAATTTAACCCGTCTTTTCTGATCGCTGCACTTTGATGAATCTCCTCCAGTTTTGCTAATACCCTCTTCATCTCATTGTTATAAACACTGAAGAGGAATGTAAAGAAAGCAAGACACATAACAGGCCCAATGCCAATAATCTCATTAATCAATGACACATCATGGGCTTTCTTCCTTGTTAAAAAATGTTTTACTTTTTTTTAAAAAAAATCAAACAATAAAAAAAAAATTAAAAAAAGTATAGAAGTTTTTATTTTGCAGAAAGACACATTCTATAAAACCACGTCCTTTTAAAGCAGATCAGCAGTATTTGGATTAGAGTTCTTTGCATTAATAGGGTGTACCCTTGAGTAGTGTTTCCAGCTGTGATGCATATAGAACCTCCAACATGACACAATTTAATAGACTAATTCTCCCATGATGCCCAAGCAGCCAGGCACTGCATCATGGGAGTTGTATTTCACAGCAGCTGGAATTTCAAATGTACGTCATATAATGTTCAACTTAAAGGGAAACGACTATTAATGATAATCTGACATGTTGAACAAAATGGTATTTTAAAAAAAAGTTGAAACAAAAACTGCAAGGGTTAAAACTTAAAAAGCAAGTGACAACATATTAGGGCTAAATTAATTAAAAAGTGAATTCTGATGAATTTAAAATCTAGTTGCAAAAACTAAGCTAATAAAAGCAGATTTCAAAAAACAACAACAACAAGGATAACTGGAGAATTTGTCCAGATCAGCCATTTTGACATATATTTTACAATTCAGTTTTCGATTCACTATTTAGCGAATAAATCCTATTGGTTGTTATATTCAAAACACAGTTCTGGAGCAAAGTTAAATGTCAAGCCAGCGCCATAGAAACCGTTGGAATGTTCGTTTTGTTTGTTCTACATTCGGAATTTTACCTGGACTTTGCTGCTTGTAAAGTTACATTTAAACAGAATTAAATTTTGAAGAATCATAACTGTGCTTGTTTTTAACCAATATCTGTTTTATTCTTGTTTAACTTTTTTTTCCATACCCCTCATTCTCATCATATTTTTTGATCCCTACCCCCATCTCTCCGTCTCACAGCAAAATCCCACATCCATTTAGGGTATTTCAATGACCTCAATGGCGTTTACGGGATTTAGTTGGAGACTCATTTCCTGCTGACGTTCAGGCTTCCTAGGATAACATGCAAATTTTCACACTAAGACTCCTTACTGCTTATTCAAAATACGAGTTGGCATTAATAATAATGCATCATGAGCCAACATATTAAGTAGCATCCAACATATTAAGTAGCGCTGTACAACAGGTAAACAAAACGTACAAGTAATCCAGTTTGACATAAAACAATGGCTAATAAGGCTGTGCTCAATCAAGCTGTTACATAAAGGAAACTGCATTAGAACACAAAATGTGAAGGAGTCCGAAGAGAAGACAGATTGTAAAATAAACAGTATAAAGACTATAAATAAAAAATATATATATGTTTAGAGGGCTGATCGAATAGAATTAATGGGAGGTGGGGCAGGTTTACTAAAGAAAAGAGTTCGAAGAAGTTCTTAAAGGACTGGAGACAAGGGGAAAGTCTAAATTGATGAAATAGAGTGTTCCATTAAAACAAGGACACTCTAAATAAGTAGTGAGGGCAAGTTTTGAAGGGGTGTGCATGAATGAAGGACAGACCCGGGTTGTTGTCACGGAAAAAAGGCAGTGGAAAAATTGTTCGACTGAGATGTGCAACAGAATATCAAACACTTTTACAATAGAAGTTAAACATATGGCCTAATAAAATAAACCCGGATTTATTCACTCAGCCAAGAACCGAGGAGAAATGGGTAGGAAATTGAGATTTTATGGCCACAATATCACGCTACCCAAGCATCCCAATTTCTGTGATACAGTCCTGATTTTTATGGATACCAATGTTGGCTAGCCAGAAACATAACGGAGTTGGTGGCTTGTTCACATGTGGTAATTTGGCCTAAATATTGCAATTTTCATATCAAGTCTTCACATATCCTAATTGAATAAACACCCAAAACACTGGATACAGTGAAACAAGAGCGGTATTCTATTACAAGAAATAAAATTAATAGGGCACTGCAGGATGCAAAAGAACCCATTATTTTCTTTTAAAAAAATAAAGCATTGCATTTATAATAATTCGTTAAAATCTGAAAAAACAACAAGCAAAATGTTAGAAGATATCTATATCTATATATATCAATAATACTTTTAAAGGTTCCTCATGTTGTGCCAATTCTCATTACACAATCAGCCTTTGCCCACTCTGGGAAGTGGCCTAGCCAATCAGGAGCCTCTCATTTTGGTCTATGGAGTCTGAACGTTTGGACATGTTTAACCTAGCACTGCAAGGGATAACGTGTAAACGGGAGGTAGGCCTAGAAAAAAAATCAAATCTTTCTGAACTGGTTTAGATAGTTAATACAATATTAAACAAACATCTCCACACCAGTCAAGCCATAAGACTTGCTTTTGTGGAATGGGGTTTCAATCACAATTTTTTCCCCACCATAACCTTTTTGGTTTTTGCTTCCCGAACTATTTTAGAATAGAGTAGGTGGGTGGGATGAGGGGATGGGCAGAGTAAAGGTGAATGATGCAGCAAAACTCCCCCTGCCCCCCTACATAAAACAAAACAAAAAAATAGACAAAAACTTGATACAAATAATACAATACAAATGATTATTTAGTCCAAAAAAAAAACCTCTAAAATGCCTAAAACATGTGTTAGTACCTGGAGTGTCCCTTTAACTCTGGTATTCAATAACAGTTCTCTCACTATATTCGAAATAATAGAATCTAGTTACATATTTACATGGGCTGAACAGAGACATATGCCCATCAAGTTCAGCCTTTCTCACATTTGTTTTTGCTGTTGCTCCAAAAAAAAGGCAACCCCCGCCCCCCCAAAAAAACTGTTTGAAGCGCTTCCTATTTTGCAACAAACTATCAAAAAAATCCTTCTTGACTCCAGAATGGCAGTCAGATATCTCTTTGAATCAAGAAGCTATTATCCAACTAATTGAAAATTATATCCCTATTATATGTTATGTTTTTGCAAGTATTCATCCAATTGCAGTTTAAATATCTGTATGGACTCTGATAAAACCACCTCTTCAAGCAGAGGATTCCACATCCTTATTGTTCTTACTGTAAAAAAAAAAAAAATCTCCTTTGACTTTAGACTAAATCTCCTTTCTTCAAGTCTTAATGTGTTACCTCCTTTGTATAGTTTATGAATAGAAATGTAAAGTCACAAACAATCATAAAACTAATTTGGCAAATAAAGAGTTTGAATTAATATATAAAAAAAAAAAAAAATAGCATACAACACCTGAAATAAAACAAATGACTATCATTTTACACACAAACGAAAACATTACAGAGCTCATTAAATAAAACAAACCTCAAAGCACAAAAAAATACATTTCACAAAAATAAATTTACTTCATGACTGACCTTAAGCTTGAAGAGGCTTGCGGCCTTCACTTCCCATGATGCCGAGCCAGACTTTAGGAAACATGTGTGGGAGATTCCACAAGAATTTAATCATTTGGCAATCACCACCGGTATATGCTGCCAGGCTATCCACACTTGAAACAGCAAAGTTTATCCAATTGTGTCACAAAAAAATATTATTTAAATCATGACATAATCAGGGTTTTTCACAAAAATGTGAATTGTTGGGAAATTCAAGTGAATTTAAAATTTGAGACCAAAAAAAGCCAAAATGGAGAAATTCTCCAAATTTGCTGTTTTCAGTCTAAATATTTTGGCCTAAAATAAGATAATCAGATTAAATTTGTTTTGCATTTTAGGAAGAAAAAAAATAATAATCACTATTTAGGCTGAATTTTGCTACAGTTAAGAGTTTATAATCTTGTAAAAATTGAACAGATGGTAATGGGGTATTGCTGGTCAGTTTTCCTATATACAGACAAAATATATTATGACTTCAATTTTCAGAAAAGCAAGTTTGTTGACCTCACCAAATTGAATCATCACAAGGGCCTGACCTAGTATCCAAATGTTCTTTGTATGAAGCCCTCCTAATTAAAATGTTGGACTGTACTCATAAAAATTATAGCGGTTACAAAATGTACTGATTTTTCAGTCAGTCATAATTTTGAGTTTGCAGACATTCCTGATGTTGATCAGCATGGGGTTAGTCTTCAAAACATCTGGAAAAAGATCTAAGTTTTTATGTGTTTGGCAAAGAATCTGAGAAACAGATAGCATTCTGGACTGAAACCTAAAGCCGAACAATGCGTTTAAAAGAGAGCATGTCTCTAAATTAACAAAACGCGAAAGTTACCTTTTACCAAACTGCTTTTTAATTAGTTACAATTACAACGAGCGCAGGATATGGTAAGCCACAGAATAAGCATGTGCGTGTCCATCTTGAAGAGACATCTTTGTGGATTGTGGAAAAAATGTAGTCTAAGTACAAAGAGTTCCATTTGAAATGGCTTACTTATCTAGGTGCGGAGTATCTAATTTGATCTGTTTTTCAGTATGTTTTTGTTTATCCACCGCAATGCAACGCGTGCCACGGCTGTGCAACGACTGAACTGGATTGTGATCTGGAATGGAGCATGAAACTAAGAAAGTTAGCAGAAGTTACAGATGATTTTCAATTTTTTTATTCAATGGTGTGTTGTCCAGAAAAATGGTGTTTCCCCTTAAAGTCTGCCACCACAAACAGTAAGTGCTTGGTTATTGATTCACCTTCTACATCTTGATTTTTGACCTCTAAGCACTGACTGCAGCGCCATTCACGGCCGTTTTGAACTACATTCTGAACATATGTTTCTTGGTGTCTGGCCTTATTTCTAAACTATACCTCAATCTCTCCTTTGTCTACAGCAGGAGTACCCAAAAGGTAGATCCCCAGATGTTTCAAAACTACAGCTTCCATTAAAGGACCACTATAGTGCCAGGAAGACAAACTCGTTTTCCTGGCACTATAGGGTCTTCAGGTTCCCCCCACCCTCAGGGTCCCACTCCCGCTGAGCTGAAGTGGTTAAACACTTGCCTTTCTCCAGCGCCGGGCTCCCTCGGCGCTGGGGAACTCTCCCCCTCCCGACATCAGTGCTGAATGCGCATACGCGGCAAGAGCCGCACGAGCATTCAGACAGTCCATAGGAAAGCATTTCTCAATGCTTTGCTATGGACATCCAGCGTCTTCTCACTGTGATTTTCACAGTGAGAAGTGCGGAAGCACATTTAGCGTCTGTCAGTGAGAAAGCCACTAGAGGCTGGATTAACCCTAGTGTTAACATAGCAGTTTCTCTGAAACTGCTATGTATACAGCTGCAGGGTTAAAACCTGGGGGACCCAGACCACTTCATTGAGCTGAAGTGGTCTAGGTGCCATGGGCATCCGCAGGAATTTTTCCGGGGGGGGGGGGCATAATTGTAATGACATCCATACTTGGTCCCTTTTTGACAGTGTCATGAAGGGGAGGAGCATAGTCATTATCACATAAAGCCAAGGTGAATAGCATTTTCCCAACTATGGTGTCAGGAATACATGTTTGTATTCCTGACACTATAGTGCTCCTTTAAGCAAATTAAAGGAACATTCTGGTCACCATAACAACTTCATCTAAATGAAAATGTTATGATGTCAGGAAGCCCCTGGGTGCTCTCTTTCCTTTAAGGGGTTAAACCGCTCTCAAATGGTTTAACCCCAAAGGCTTCCTCCAGCTCCAGATCTCCAAGTCGCTCAGTGGTATTCGGCTTCTGAAATGGAGTGTCAGAAAGTGCAGATTGACGTCAGGCATGGGTGCTACAGATTGGCTAGAGTGGTCAGTTGATGCTCTAAGTCAATCGCTAGTTCCCAGTTCATAAAAATGTTTTACTTTTTTATGAATGGGGAGCTACTGACTGGCTTAAGAGTGCCAGCTGACCGCTCTAGCCAATCAGCGACACCCCTCCCCAGCGGCCCTCTGTGCTTACTGACACTCAGTAAATAAAAGTGAACACATTAACACTGATAATTTTTTTACTTGGGGAGATGAGAAGGTCCAACGTTTCCCTGCCAGGCCCAGGTGCCAAAGCCTTATGATGTGGTGTCCAGAATAAAGTGGAGGGTTCACTTCACTTGTCCTTCCTGCTCCAATCTCATTTTCTTCTTCTTCTTCATTTGACGCAGTCTTCTTTTTCTTCTGACACTGTCTTCTCTCCTCCTTGGCTCCTTTACCTTTCTGCTACTTTCTGCTTATTGTGCTCCTCCTTCTGCTCCTGTCTCTCTCTGATCTTTCTGCTCCTTGCAGACCCTTTCTGCTCCTTCTCCTACTTTACCTTTGTGCTCCTTGCTACCATTTTCTGCTCCTTCTCCTACTTTACATTTGTGCTCCTTCTGATTCTTTCTACTCCTTTACCTTTGTGCTCCTTCTTTGCAGACCCTTCCTTCTCCTTGCAGACCTGGCATTCTCATTTCTGTTCCTTCTGTCCCTTCCAGCTCCTTGCTGACCCTGTCTGCTCCTTCTACTTTACCTTTGTGCTGCTTTACCTTCCAGCTCCTTGCAGACCCTTACCGGGCCTTGCAGACCCTTCCTGCTCATTTGTCTCCCTTTGTGCTCCTTCTCCTACTTGCTGTCCCTTCCAGATCCTTGCTGCCCCTTTCTGATCATTTCTATTCCTTCTCATTTCTGCTCCTTTACCTCCCCTATATGCCTCACTTCCCTGATCTCTAGGCTATCTCTGCCCCCCCCCTATATGCCTCA
>OW240920.1:23551687-23597108 GCA_933207985.1 Pelobates cultripes | reverse complement strand
AACTCAGTTTCAGGACTATGCACTAACTAAACCATGCATTAGTGGGGAAACGACACTGTAAATTATAGACTAAAATAAACAAACGGAACAACTTATCCAAGTCAGCTACTTTGACCTAAAAGTAATTCCTGACAAATTTGAGTTTAGTGATTAACCCTGTAGATAATAAATAAGAAATAAAGAAAATATCAGCTTGGACGTTCCAGGACCCCACTAACAGCAGAACTGTGAACCCACCCCCCTCACAGTATGGCATGACACCTCAAGGTTGCCTGCATCCCATCTATTCCCACACCCCAAACTAAAAGAGAGGCCAGGCCAACACCAGAGGAATGCCAGAGGAGTACATTTATTACCCACCAATTAAACTGTCAGGGTCGTTCCTAGTCCCTCTGACTAGCAAGTTCTACTTGTGCTAGCTAATGTAATGGTAGAGACTTAATCTCAATTTTACGTATTTTGGCTTTCCTGGACTTTATTACTATACTATACCATAGGCATAGCAGTAAATAGTGCATCTTAAGGTGCCCTGGTAGTAAGAGTTGTCCTGAACCCAAATAATACAGTTTCATCTAAAAGAGACACTATAGTCACGAAAACAACTTTAGCTTTAAGCAACAAAGTTGTATTCCTTACACTATAGTTCCCTCTGGACCCCTCCTCCCTTGCGTCCCACCTTTCAGCTCATAAAGAGTTAAAAAAAAGCATTGTGTACTCACCCAATTCCAGAGTTTATCTCCCTCCGTGCCGGTCCTGTGTCTCAAAGAGCTGAAGTAGCCTGGGTGCCTATGGTGTCCCTTTAATGAAACAGTTTTGGTGTATAGATCATGCCCCTGCAGTTTAACTGCTCAATTCATTGCCATTTAGGAGTTAAAACACTTTTATTTCTATTTTTGTAGCCCGTGCCACACCTCCCCTAGCTGTGACTCACACAACCTGCATGAAAAAAAAGTTTCACTTTTAATCAGATGTTAACTTACTTTAGAGTTTTTATTTTCTGCTCTGGAAATTTAACCTAATTCACACACAGAAGGATCCTGCAGGGTGTAGATAGCAATTAACACAGCAGGAGATAAGACATTCTAAATTAATCAGAATCCAATATATTTGTATTTATAGTTTAAACATTAGATCTCTTCTTACAGGAAGTGTATAGGAAGGCTGTGTAAGTCACATGCAGGGAATTGTGATTATAGCTACATAAACAAAGTGATTGAACTCCTAAATGGCAGAGAATTGAGCAGTGAGACTGCTGGGGCATGATATATACACCAAAACTGCTTCATTAAGCGAAAGTTGTTTTAGTGACTATGGTGTCCCTTTAAAACTCAGGTTTGTGCTAGGAACTGAGGAATGCTGACCATGTCATTCACATGCACTCCATCCAGCCAGGGTATTTTTTTTTTTTTTTAATGCAAACTGCTTCACTAATGACATTCCGTAGGAGATCATGCCAGTCCTGTTTGCATGTGTATCAGGTTTTGGTCTGGCAGCCATGATGTCACTATTATAAGAGCGTTACACATGCAGAGCACTGCTGAAGTGCTTTTGTATTGACAGCTTAGTCAGCTTAGTGTGATGTGAGCACATTTAATAATGCCGTGCTTTTTGTGAACCTTTAACCCCAGATGTGGGACAGCAGAGTACCAAACCTTGACGGTATGACAGAGCCCGAATATGGGCTTTCCTTACATATATAGGACATTTAGACGGATACTAATGAGGTATGCTGCAACAGAGGACATTTTTGTAGCATTTGTGCAAATTAAATTTGGGACAAATTACAATTAATTCCAGTTGTTGTTGTTTTTCTATAACAAAATAAACAAAGCTGCTAAAAAAAAATGTCAAACGTATCCCTGGCAGTGGTAGCAAAAAGGCAGCAGTTGGAGAAACCCAGTTGCAGGCATGAAAAGGTTAAAAAACTTTTCCCCCTTACCTCTTTCCAGCACAAAGCGAAAGGATGTTAGAAGTCAGGAAGTGCCTGCACTTCCCGATGTTTTGAACTACAACTCCCATGATCCCCTGGCTATCTTTTTCATGCATGGGCGTCGGCTATCTTTTTCATTAAAAGAATCATGGGCATTGGCTATCTGTTTTATTCAAAGAATCATGGGTGTTGTAGTTCAAAAACATCTGGGGGGGGGCGCAATTTGTGCAGGTCTGGTCTAGTGGCAATCTGGAAAACAGCCATTAGAGTTTGTCTTAAAGTGGCACCGAATCTTTCTTAACCCCTTAAGGACACATGATGGAAATATTCCGTCATGATTCCATTTTATTCCAGAAGTTGTGTCCTTAAGGGGTTAAATACTAATTCTGACTTTGTTGGAATTTCACTGAGCCATCCCCGACTCCCAGCGGTGATGTTACTGTCAGGGGTCTTTGCGAATTCGAGTGGTCTGGGTGCCTATAGTGTGCCTTTATCATTTTTTAAACTTTTTTTTATTATTTAATATTTGTGTTGCTTGCCGGAACGTTCCCTCGGAATACGCCGGTATTTATGGCAACAAAACATTCCGCAAAGTCAAAATGCTGAGAACCATTGTATGGGTTTATCCATATTAGCGCTGCGCCTGCACACAATCTGCCTTTGCATAAAAATAAAATTAACTTTTTAATATTTATTAATTTTGACAGAATGGATTTTGGGGAATTCTGAGTGAATTTTAAATTTCAGGCCAAACTAGCCGAACTGGAGAAATTCTCAGCCATGCTTCCAGTTCGATTGCTCTGGCCTTGCACTGAGCTATTCCCAGCTTAGGGAACACTTGCCAGTCTGACACAACATGACTAACCTGTGCCCTGACCCCGCCCACTCACCGGCCACGCCCACTCACTGGAACTGGGCGTGTCCTCGAGGTAGACGCGGACGTGATGACGTAGCTGGCGGTGGGCGGTGTTTACCGGTATGTGACGTCCGTAAGATGGTGGTGGGCGCCTTCCCTATCGCTAAGCTCCTGTACCTGGGAGTCCGCCAGCTGAGCAAACCCCTGGCCAACCGCATTAAAGCCGGCGCACGGCGGAGCGAGTTCTTCCGGACTTACGTCTGCCTGCCGCCCGCTCAAGGTGATTTGGCCTAACTGGGCTTCTGTAGGGGACTGCGTGGGTGCTGAGCCAATGGGAGAGCGGGGCAGGAGCAAGCGGACCAATCAGAGAGCGGGGCGGGTGTAAGCGGACCAATCAGATTGCGGGGATTTAAAAGGGCGCTGCTCTCTGTCAGTTTGAGGTCACCCTGCCTGGCAGGTCCCATGCTGGGCTGTGATGGTCTCAGTAACTCTCATTGGTAACCACTGGTATCCTAGCAACTGAGGAGCATGGCTACCAGAACTTACTGAGCATCATGGGAAATGTAGTCTAGAACAGCTGCAGTGCCAAAGTTTTAAATTTCCCAGGTTCTCTAATCAGAGTTTCCAGCTCTGCCATGATCTTCTGGGCACTCATAACTAATTAATGTGTTGGCTCATTAAAAGTGCTGCTCTAAAGTATGTAGCATTGATATGCTGCTGGGGTAAACTACTGTACTAGAGCAGGTTTCCTGCTTGTGTAATACCTTGATTTCCATACTGAAGCATATTTAGGCCGCATACCACAGAGCAGCACTGTCCTAGTATATAGATAATATAAAGAAATCAAACCGTCACGCGGCTGATTTTATTATTATATAGAACTGGGTAGGCAATCGTAGTCACTCCGGATGTTGTGGACTGCATCACCCATAATGCTCTTACAGCCGTAATGCCGGCAAAGCATCAGTGGAGATGTAGTCCACAACATCTGGAGTTCCGAAGATTGACCACACCTGTTATAGAGTATTGGAGATTATCACAGGGAGTATCTTTTGCTCAAACTCATGTTGCACACCAAAGAAATGGGGTACAGCGAAAACACTTCACCCCAAAATGCAGAGAACCTCACAGGTTGCTGACGTGCTTTAGTGGGTAACTGCAAACCTCCGTGTACCAATTTAAGATAACGTGTCACTTGTATTAATTTATTAATTAGAATTATGAATTAATTTAAGAACACACCCCTGGCAGTTATGCTGATGTGATATACCATATATTCTATTCTCTTTATTGGGTGTTTTCCGCATTTGATTGGCCCATATGCCAAATCTGTCAGTAGAGGATGGGCACACTGTCATCACTGTCAGTCTCAGCAGAGCAGTGGTGAGAGGGGACACATTGCCAGATTTGTTTTCATTGGGAGAGTGCCTGCAATAGATGAGGAATACTTCAAAAATTAAAGTGAGTGTTAGTTACTTTAAAAGCAGAATTATCACTTCCACAGAAGTGACAGTTCCTTCACCCCAGTAAATACTAATTCAGCATTTACTGGGGTGAACAGCAGAAGTAAGTAAGAAAACGTAACACCACTGCAGTTCTGTAATGTGACTGGTGAGGTTTTAACATTTAAAAAAATATCATAACCTTTAACTTTTAGTTAACTATTATGTTAAAATGGAGGAAGTGCCAGTTCTTCTACAAAAATGATAACGTGATATATACCATACTGAATGTGAAGATTTTATAATTATTGTGTGGAATCCTGGCTCCCTATAATCTATGTGTGAAATTCTGTGGTCTGTAGTGGTTCCCAAACTAGTCCTCATGGCCCACCAACAATCCAGGATTTGTGTATTTACCATGTTTATTCCAATGGAGATATTGACAATATCTGGACTGTTGGTGGACCTTGATGACTGGTTTGGGACTGTTAACTAGAGTGTTTTCGAGAGGGTGCTCAGTATATAATGCTCTGAATGGATAAACTGCCTCTTTACCCATGCCTTTCACCAAAATTACAGGGTACAGGTTTACAATACCTGACAGTAGGTTTTCTGGAAAAAGAATACTGCAAGCCAATGCTGACATTGCTTTCATCTCTTTGTTAATGGATTAAAGGAACACTCTGCATAGATAAAGCAGATCAGCATGGTGAAATGCTTTATGTATCTGAAGTCTGCCATTTTCATGACAGTTTATAAAAGCTCAGACTTCAGTATAAATTAGCTTTTTCATAATTGGGCCACAAAGACCTCCCTGACACGTGCCTGCCTTCTCCCATTGTTAATGAGCTGTGCTGCACCTCTTTAGAAAAAGCAACAAGAAGCTCTGAGTACAGATTGAAAGTTTGTACTGGGGAAACGGGAGGGTTCTCTGTAGCTTTTGGAAGTTGTTGGTTTTTTGTTTTCTTATTTTCTCTGTGTAAATCTACTAAATTGTTAAAAATGAATACATTAAAGAAACACTATAGAGTCAGGAACACAAACAAGTATTCCTGACCCTATAGTGTTAAAACCACCATCTGCCCCCCCTAAAAATAGTAAAATCTTACTTTTGTTCAAGTCTGTGGCTGCTGACTCTGCCCCTGATCTGCCTGCTTGGCGGACATCATCAGAAGTGATTCTCTGAGCCCATCACAATGCTTTCCAATAGGATTGCCTGAGACTGTCAAGGAGGCAGATCAGGGGCAGAGCCAGCACAAGTCAAACACAGCCCTGGCCAATCAGCATCTCCTGATAGTGATGTATTGAATCAATTCATCTCTATCAGGAAAGTTCAGTGTCTGCATGCAGAGGGTGGAGATACTGAATGGCAGTCACACTGTACAGCACTGTCATGGAAGCACCTCTAGCAGCCATCTGAGGAGTGGCCAGGGGAGTTATCACTAGGCTGTAATGTAAACACAGAATTTTCTCTGAAAAGACAGTGTTTACAGCAAAAAGCCTGACGGGAAAGATTCTACTCACCGGAACAAATACAATAAGCTGTAGTTATTGTGGAGACTATAGTGTCCCTTTAAGTGTTCCTTTAGTTTACCAGTTATGGCACTCGCTCACTAAAATGAAAGAGAACAAATGTTGACCTAGGCATTGTGCTAGCAAATGTATAGAAAATATTTATATTATAAATAAAGATTACAAAAAAAAAAAAAGCCCATTCCCCCCGTTCAATCAATTGTCCGTCCAACTTGGCTGGTTTCAGCCTTTAAAATCACCATTTTGTAAAAAAAAAAACGCTATGCATACAAAGCATAAAGCGGAAGCAAGAGCAACGTTTAACTAAAACATGGGCCTTTTTAAAAAAAAAAAATGTTATTGTAACCGTTCAATTTGTTTATATTGCAAACCGCAACAGTAGTCTCAGGGTCCACTGTCTCATTAAAGTGATCCAGGGACAGAAACCATGTGAGAACTGACTTAGGGGTAATGCTCCCCAGGGAGACAATGTATAGCAAATATTTCCCCCACACAGAGCTGATGTCCGGTGTAGGGATTGAGTGTTCGCGAGAGCTTGAAGATTAATTATTGTGTGAGTGAAGCATTGCTCACAGTTCTGGAAAAATTCATATGAACAGCCACAGGAAAATATAGCAGATGATTTGTGATACAGACGACGCGGTCAAGGTTTGAGATAGATGTATCATCATTCTAAAAATAAATGCAGAGTTCTAAAATAATTGTGAGACCAGCAATACTGATAGCTAGTAACAATGACCCTATCATGAAAATGTTTGGGAGTTTGTAACAAATGTCAAATATCCCTTGAGTGATGAATAAATAGTGCTGGGTTGGAAAATGTGCGTTTTGTTTACTGCACACTTAATTTTAGATTGAAACTGGTCAAATCACAGAGCTCTTGCCTTAGAGCAGCAGCATTTTTTAAGTTCACTGTAGTTGAGCAGTTTGAAGCCTCTCTGAAGAAATGAGAGTTGGCTCAGGGTTATGCAAAGTTCCGTTGGTGCAATGTGACTGTTTACAACAACACTCCGGGCACCATAACAACTTCATTAAAATGGGCACCATAACAACTTCATTAAAATGGTTTAACCCTAAGGTTGGTAATAATATCACAACTTACTGGATAGTGAATACAAAATGGCGACCCCTTTTACCTGCACATAAATATTTATTTACTAGCTGGGTTAGTCATTAAAATGTAATTTGCCTGGAATTAGAAGTTAAATATGCAGAACAGTTTTGTTTACCTTTTACTACATAAGCTGGGCTTGAAATGGGGGTGGGGTAAACTTGAAATTTTAGGCCAAAATCTGAAAGACTGTGAAACTCTCCCAAGTCAACTCTGTTTTCAATATGTACTTTTTAGACTAAATTGTGAAATTCACTTTCAAATCCCAGCAATTCCAGGTTTAGTCAAGAACCCTGTCTGTTATTTCCCAGCATTTTATTTGATCACAGGGACACTATTTGTAGGGGTATAAGGAGGCATAGTTAATTAATAGGGCATTACTGAACATATTTGGTGAGCTTCTAACATTCTAATAGGTATTTGTGATACACAGGACTAATTCTTCAGAATGTGAATTTCATATATTGAGTAAGAGGTTGAGTTAAGCAACTGTGACGGAAGACGAGTGCCAAGATCTGTTAAATATTCTGAACCATCAGGCACCAGCTGTAATAGCTTTAAAGCTGTTATTTTAATAACTTGCACATTTTTTCTTTGACTTTTTTTTTTTCTTTAAGTCACTCCACTAAACACATTAGCAAGGTTCGCTGGGGCCATGACTTATGCAGAGGAGTTCAAGACATAATTTATCTCCACCATTTATTGGGTCATAAGTAGGGCCATCTTGAGGAATGTCGCTCTCATTACCCGTAGGATGAACATCCACTCTGTGTTGCGGTTAATTTCAATTGAACGGTGAATAGAACTTAGTTTATTTGCATCAAATGTCAGTCCTTGCATAAACAGAAAGGTATCTGATACCCTACTATGTTTGAACTAGGAAATTTAAAAAAACGGTCATAATATAAACATTACTCTTTAAAATATACATACATCATTAAAATCGCCCATGTATGCAATAAAGAAATCCGGATTACTTCCTCGGACACCCCCAAAGTATCCCACAATACCTAGCGTGTGGCTGCATGCTAAGCATTACTGGATATCTTTGTCTCTCATTGCCATGGGCATTGAAAAAAAATAAATTGCTAATAATTGAACTATTCATCTGGTAGCCAATTGTAGAATTAAAATGTTATTCCTAATGAAATTGTTTTACACCAATATTGTAAAAAGAGAAGGCCTGCTTGGTTATTTATCAGTGAGAAATGTCCAGTTTTATTATTTTGGCCTAATATTTGCAAGTTCTGTTTTTAATCTTCCACCTGTGATATATCATTGCTAATACTCTATTAAAGAAGAACAAAGGAGACCTAGCGTTTTCCTAGGAGCCTGCATCTAATCTAAACAGCCCAACAAAATGCTCCCACAGATTAACTTTTCTTTGCAAAAAAAATAATTCCTTGAGGGCAAGGTCCTCATGCTTGATACTACTCCTTCTTTATTATGCATTCAGTCTCTCTCTCTCTCTGCAGTGTACCACTGGGTAGAGATGCGGGCGAAAATGAGGATCATGGGGTTTCGTGGTGCAGCTATCAAGCCTTTGAATGAAGAAGTAGCAGCAGAGTTGGGAGCAGAGCTGTTGGGAGAAGCCATAATTTTCCTCGTTGGAGGTGGTTGTCTTGTGGCAGAGTATTCAAGGCAGTCTGCAAACTCCAAAAGGAAAGAGGAAGAACTAGAGGCCCGACTAAGTGTAATGGAGGCAGAAATTGCACGTTTGGGGCTCCTAACAGAGGAGGTGGACGCTAGGGCTCGTGGAGTAGAACGAAAACAGTTGGCGAAGTGATCCACCCTATTGGGAAAAGGCTCTATCCTTTTACCTGCTTTCCCCCCCCAAAAAAAACTACACCCTGACACTGGAGACAGCAAGGAAGCTGGTTTGGCACTGCATGGGCTTGCCTAGTGCAAGCCATACCCCTGAGGATTTTTTTTTGCAGAATTTACAGTTGTGTATGATGAATAAACAGGCACCTTGTTGATTTGACTGCTTCCAGCGGCTTTGAGACCCATTTCTTGCAAATCCAATTAACATTACACAAATACAATAGGCCAAGTTTTATTTCTAGAAAACAGGATACAAAAAAAAGTCCCACATATATATATATATATAATGGCATAAAATATTTAAAAGCACTTATCCCATTGGCTGCCCATCTCTGTGCTACATGTGCTTAGTGTAGCATCACTGTGGGGCAGTGAAAGGCCCCAAACTGTCCTCCACTTTATCCAGTGTGTGACCCACTATTCTATGGGTTTTTTTTTTTTAATAAAAAAAAAAAACAATTTAAAAAAAAAAATCCTATTCCCATCACCACTTATGCACCCTCAGAGCAATACTATATTGTAGCTAGGTACTACAACAAATTTTATACAAAACAAAAAAGGTATTGCATTTATAAAATAGCTTTTTCCCATAAAAAAAAAAAGCCATAAAAATAATCCTATTGGTTGAAGCTTTTAGTTTCTGCTAACACGTTTCGAGGTACATGGCAGAGTGTATGGTGAAGTTGGTATTGGGCAGGGAGTTGTTACGGACTGTAAAGCATTGATTAGTGCAGCATATGGTGTGTGGATGTAGGTGTATAGACATAGTTAGTATAGCATATTGTGCAAGTGGATGCACATGAATAGAATATGTATGCGCATGGTTAGTACAGGATACAGTATGGGTAGAGCCAATGGTAGTTCAGCATGTGGTGAGTGTAGATCTATGGTTAGCACAGGAGCAGTGTGTGGATACAATTGTAGAGCCATGTACAGAATTCGATTAGTAGAGCATGCATTGTACGTGATTTAGACATTGCATTGTGTTGAGGGGGGGGTATCTACCCTCCCTTTCATGGGACCCCCGCACAGCAGAGGAAGGATTGCTGGGCCCCCAGTAGAGCACAATTGGTAGAGCCTGAGACATTGGAATGAAGCTTGCTTGATTCATGGCGTCCCCCGTCTGCGTAGCTCCAGTGTAAATGCTGAAAATAAAGAAGGGGGGAATGTCAGTATCGTTTCATTCAATCTTTCATGTTTTCACAAAGCTTTTTCTAGAGACACTTCTAGTGAATATATACAGCAAGGATTAGTACACATCTGCCTCTTATTATGGTTCCTAATTTAAAGGTTAGTATGGTCAATAAAACTTTTAAAGGGAACCTCTGGGCACCAAAACAACTTAAATCGGAATGAGATTATTATGGTGCCAGGAGGTCCCTGGCGCTGGCCTAACTTTAGGAGTGAACATGCACAAATGGTTTAACCTCAAAGTCTTCTCTCCATTGACATTTAGCTCTGTCCTGGTTCACCCAGTTCTCTTGAAATTCTTTAAACAGGAAGCCTCTGACGGGCGCAGGTGATTATCTTACAGTGTCCCTTGACACTTTCAGCCAATTGGGAGCACCTCAATCACAAACCGCTGGAGAAACATGTATTTTCCTCAAGTGCTTTTATTTATAGTTTTTTTTTTTTTTTTTTATATATAAACGAGGAGCTACTGATTGACTTAGAGTTAACTGACGCTCTCAGACAGTCAGTTGCTTCTCTGTCAGAGGCTCCCTTTTTGAAGAATCTAAGAGAAGCGATAGGACAAAGTCAAAACTAAACCACTCTGGAGAGAAGAATTTCACAAACAGTCTAAAGGTCACTAGGATCTTTTGGTACCACAACTTCATTCTGATTGAGTTGTTATGGTGCCCAGAGCGTTCCTTTAACCACAAACAGAGTTATTCTCTAAACTTAGGATCAGGATGTGTATTTACAGTTGCAAGAAAAAGTATGTGACCCCTTTGGATGATATGGATGCGTCACAAATTGGTCATAAAATGTGATCTGATCATCTAAGTTACAACAATAGACAATCACAGTCTGCTTAAACTAATAACACACAAATAATGAAATGTTGCCATGTTTTTATTGAACACACCATGGAAAAAGTATGTGAACCCCTAGACTAATGACATCTCCAAGAGCTAATTGGAGTGAGATGTCAGCCAACTGGAGTCCAATCAATGAGATGAGATTGGAGGTGTTGATTACAGCTGCCCTGCCCTATAAAAACACACACCAGTTCTGGGTTTGCTTTTCACAAGAAGCATTGCCTGATGTGAATGATGCCTTGCACAAAAGAGCTCTCAGAAGACCTACGATTAAGAATTGTTGACTTGCATAATGCTGGAAAGGGTTATAAAAGTATCCCCAAAAGCCTTGCTGTTCATCAGTCCACGGTAAGACAAATTGTCTATAAATGGAGAAAGTTCAGCACTGCGGCTACTCTCCCTAGGAGTGGCCGTCCTGTAAAGATGACTGCAAGAGCACAGCGCAGACTGCTCAATGAGGTGAAGAAGAATCCTAGAGTGTCAGCTAAAGACTTACTGGCAAATCACCGGCAAATGCTAACATCCCTGTTAGCGAATCTACAATACGTAAAACACTAAACAAGAATGGATTTCGTGGGAGGATACCACAGAGGAAGCCACTGCTGCCCAAACAAAACATTGCTGCACGTTTGCACAAGAGCAGCTGGATGTTCCACAGCAGTACTGGCAAAATATTCTGTGGACAGATGAAACCAAAGTTGAGTGGTTTGGAAGAAACATAACACTGTGTGGCGAAAAAAAGGCACAGCACACAAACATCAAAACTTAATCCTAACTGTGAAGTATGGGGGTGGGTGCGTCATGGTTTGGGGCTGCTCTGCTGCATCAGGGCCTGGACAAATTGCTATCATCGAAGGAAAAATGAATTCCCAAGTTTATCAAGACATTTTGCAGGAGTACTTAAGGCCATCTGTCTACCAGCTGAAGCTCAACAGAAGATTGGTGTTGCAACAGGACAATGACCCAAAGCATAGAAGTAAATCAACAGAATAGCTTAAACAGAAGAAAATACGCCTTCTGAAGTGGCCCAGTCAGAGTCCTGACCTCAACCCGATTGAGATGCTGTGGCATGACCTCAAGAAAGCGATTCACACCAGACATCCCAAGAATATTGCTGAACTGAAACAGTTCTGTAAAGAGGAATGGTCAAGAATTACTCCTGACCGTTGTGCACGTCTGATCTGCAACTACAGGAAACGTTTGGTTGAAGTTATTGCTGCCAAAGGAGGTTCAACCAGTTATTAAATCCAAGGGTTCACATACTTTTTCCACCTGCACTGTGAATGTTTACATGTGTGTTCAATAAAAACATGGCAACATTTCATTCTTTGTGTGTTATTAGTTTAAGCAGACTGTGATTGTCTATTGTTGTGACTTAGATGATGATCAGATCACATTTTATTACCAATTTGTGCAGAAATCCATATCATCCAAAGGGTTCACATACTTTTTCTTGCAACTGTATAATCCTAGGCCAAAATTGCCAAACTGGAAAAATTCTCCAATTTAACGATTTTTAAATTTCTGGTTTACGGAACAATCCTAACTTGAAATCGAAATAACTACTAGTGCCAGCACAGCATGTATGTCATTAAAGGGCTGCTGGGATAACCCGGCCTCGGCCCAGGAACAGAGACACGTTTTTGCTTGATTTATGTTATGTTGGTGAAGTAACCACAATAGGAAGAATTGCTACAACCAAAAAGTGTTTTATTAAAAACTTTTTGAGTAATCGGTTAAATTAAGAACATACCAAATATTTTCACAGTAAAAATATGAAACTAACTGCAAGTGTTCCCATATAGCTCTCTCTCTCGAAGAGAAAGTTAAATGTGATACAAATAAGTACATAATATTTAAATGAATGTGACTTAATGATGGAACTCACTTCCTCCACGTTTCCAAAGCCTATATTAAAATATTCAGGGTTTTTTTGTGAAGTTGTATACATTTTCCTTTGGGATTTTTAAAATTTTTTTTTATTAATTTGCAACCCAGGTTAATCATCGCTTGATATGGTTAGCCCTTAATGTTTAGGCTGGAATTGGTTATGATACTTTATGGCCAGTAGAAATCGTTTTGTATGTACCATCTTTCACCAGATTAGTTCCCCTAACTTGGGTAACGTGAAAATCTGCAACTAGCCAATTGTAGCTGTGAAAAGTTCAAAACTGCTAACAAGATCATTTGTAAGTGAACTAGTCTTTATTCTCTTCTGCTGATAATTAATCCAGGTTTTATATGTCAAGTGTATACTAGTGTCCCTCTACAGTAGAGGTCGACCAATATTTTTAAGGGCTGATGCAGATTATCGTGGCCCTTTGAGTTAATAACTGGTAACGATACACACCTCACCCCAAATGTTCCCTGTGGCCAAGGAGGGTGACATTACACTCCTTGGTGGTCCTGTGGATTTGTGCAAGCTGCCAGGTGAGTTTCATATTGTAGAGAGGACAGCTGAGACAGAGCACATGCTATCATCTGTCCTCTATCAATGCAGAGAGGAACTGAAGATCGCGTGTGCTGGGTCTCTGCAATATCGGTATGATTATAGGCAGATACCGATATTTGCAATGGTGCTAAATATCACCTGATTAGATCAGTCAGACCAAATAATCAATCGATTATTATTGGACTTTGTAGGACTTTGTGAGAGTCATATGGCGCAAACAACCTTTGGCAGAAGATAGAGCAGTACAGAACCACGTGTCTGCTGCACCTTGAGTCCACCAGTGAATGTATGGGTTTATGCAGTAGGTTTAATTCATGACAAGTTGGAGTTTGTAAATTCAAGTCAGCTAACAAGGAAGCCAAAACAAGAAATGATTGTAAAAATCACACACATTTCAAAAAGATCTAATAAATTCACAATCAGGAGAAGGAGTGTTCTAATAGAACAAATCTGCTATAGCTACTAACAAATAATAGTTTTACACAATGTAATTCCTTTAATGGAATTGTTATAAGTTTGCAGACTGTTAGCAGGGACTGGTTACTCCAATTGTTTGTGGAGTTGGCATCATATTGGCAGCAACCAGTATAATCGAGTTGTATATTTATGTGTTCTCAATCTTGCCAGTGTCCCAAGTTATGCATCTGGCATTTGCGCAACGATCAGTAGCGCATTTCAGTCTTCGAGGAGACTCCTCGGTGCTGACATCAGAGGAGATGGCTAGTGCCAAGGAGCATGTTTAAAAAGGTTTTTAACCCTCCGATTGCCACTGGGGGAGGGAGCGCAGGTGGGCAGATATTTATTCCTAATACTATAGTGTGGCTTTAAGATCTACAGACAAAACATATCAAGTGAGACTGCATCTTAAGGAAAATTGTGGATTCCACATGACCGCTTAATTATGCATGGCAAAGGAGCCACTTTCACATCTTCCCCCTCTAAACTTGTATTATCAGACAGAATCAAAGAAGAAAAGAGAAATTAAACATATGTTAAGCAATTTTCACCTTCAGAGAGAACCAGACATTCCACACAAAGCCAGCAATCAAAGAGCATCCTTAAAGCTTATTGGGCTGGCTTTGAACTGTGTTTATAAATAGATTTAAATAATTAGGGCCGTATGGACGGTTTGGAAGAAGAAAACTTAACATGTTTAGTTTTAATTCCTTGCATGCAGTGGTGTTGAGTTACTAAATGGCTTAGACACATGTGGATAGGCCATATTCATCCAGTAATCCTGCTATCCGTGTGCCTTTCTGACTGGCCGCCCTGATTTGCATGGCAGCCAATGCATGCAATGCGCAGGGTTCAGTTCTTGGGGACTATGGTTTATAAAGTGCTGCAGCTTCCTCGGTATTGGTTCAGATACCACAATACTGGCAGGTATTTAATTTGTTAAATCGGAATATGACCAACTCATCATACAGAGATAGACTCTGCTTAAACACCAATACCCACCCGTCTCTAGCATGCCCATCTACGCAAGGTTTTAAAAAAGGGACTGTAATAAATATATGGATATTTTACTGCTAGTTCTACGTGATACAGGCTTTGGGTAAGGTTTCAGCTATGATTCATAGATGGTTATAAACAAACATCCGGTCGTTCATTGTCCCATTTATTGAAGTGCATTGTAAAAAGCTGAGCTATTAACTTCTGCAAACACTGCCATAGGTGAAGGGGACAAGGTGTAGTCTGTCTGCATAGTGAGAGGCAGGGTTAAAGTTAGACATTCTCCACCAAAGAGAAACAAGACTTAATTTCAAAGTGCAAGGTATACATGGGGAGGGCTTCAGTTCAGACTACATTGATAAGTTATTACTGACATTCATATAGCATCAATTTATTCTGCAAAATTATAAAGGGGGAAAATGAACAATAAATGGGACAATCACAAAATGTTACGGGAACAATAGGTTGATAAGTACCCTGCTCAAACGAGCTCAGTCTAGAGTTAAAAATGAAATCCTTATTTCCTCAGACCAAGGGCCAATAAAAAAGTTACAAATTGTAAGACACTTTTTTATTTTTACGAGGGCCCACGGCTGCTCCCATCCGTAACAAGTCTTATTTCATTTGTAATGTACTTGGAAAAACCCCATTGCAGCAACAGCCACAGTGTTGTTGTTTTAATTTCGGAATTTGGGAATTATTCAAGAATGCATTCCCAAGCAATTCCTGAGCTAGACTAACTAGCGTAAAAGGTCAAGGGGTCCTTCTGCATTTCAAAGAACAGTAAATTTAGTTAAATTCCTTTGGCGTTTAGCCTAACTTGCCACAAATGACTCTGATTATATTTAAGACTACAGAGATTTTAGAGAGTACTGGATACATTTTGTTGGCAAGGTGGGGATATAGAGCATTAGATTATTAAGAGGCGATGAAGCCTAGACCAGCAAGCACTCCTTTACTGGCTCTGCCTACACCCTCCGTGAGCAGCCATAGGGATGCCAGAACTGATGGGCTAATATGAAGTCTATTTTTAAAAACGTTGCTGGCTGATCTACAGGTGGTCAGCTGAAAGTTTGTTCATTTAAAATAAAACACAGGCAGGCTTTAGAAAATGTGTTGGCCAGTTCCACCTCGCTCACGCTTGACAATGATGGAATTGCCAGCAGGTGGCAGGAGATTTCATGAGAGGAAAGTAAAAGTGATTTTATTTTAATGTTATCTATACAGTGATCCAGAATGTTTCCGGTGGTTTCAAAGAGATTTTGGATCAATGAGTGACTGAGTCTCCAAAACGAAAGTATATATATATATATATATATATATATTAAAAAAAAACAAAAAACACTAAAACACTTAAATAACATTATGTATGCGTACACGAACACACCCTATATTCTAATCACGGCAAGTTATTACACTGATACAGATATACCAGATTTTGAAAGTCTGCTGCTTGCTCCCGTGTGTCTGATCACATTCTGCCTAAACCAACACCTCTCCTTTGTATAATTTTATTCCATTCCTCTCGCAGGAGGGCAGGACTCCAAGTCATACTTTCCAAGTGACACTGGGTGTAAGTCATGCATTTTTTTGTGCACCCATGGAAATCATTTTTAGGATTCTTGCTGGTGGTGTGTCAGCTACAGCTCCTTGTACAGTGACAGGCTGTAAGTGTTATGGGTTTGAAACATGTATTACAGATAGTGCTAGATTCTTTATGTATCGATACGCAGCTCTCTGATAAGTGATTAGCAATTTAGCTATTGAGGTCAAAAAAGGAGAAACACTTAATGCACTGGGTATGGTGGAAGACATCTTTGGCTACCCAACCCATTATTTGTGCAAATGGTTTAACAAAACCAGAGCTCTCCAGCCAAACTAAATCTCAGCCTCCTTTGTGGACACTTCGATAATGTATTATTTGTACAAATCCAAGCTTGGACTGTAGTGATAGGCCGTATGCACGGCCGCTGTGTTAGTCCAGTGATTGTTGCAGTCAATGCATTGGCGGTTATGGACAGATAATGCAGTAATGTAAACCTCATACAAACAGAACATCACACAAGATGATGCACTTAGGGGCCCAGGAGAGCCCTGTTTATTTTGGCAAATCACTCAATAGTTTGGCAGAAACCAAACAGATTGTAACACTCCTTGCAACATGATTACAATAACTTGTAAACACTAAAGGGCTCTTAGAGTCCCTTTAACGTCGGAGGAATAAAGTTACAATTTTATCTAAGGATATGGACTGTCACTGAATCAAGTACAGCGATCTCCCACGACAGCCCAATATTTTCAGTCCTTGTTCCCAAGTAATTACTGGCTAACAGAATGCACACTGTTAAGAGAGCAGTCAGAGGGAGTCGGTGGAATGTGTAATCTAACTGTTCATAATATGGCTTTGGTGATAAAAGGTTTATAGGTAATTAGTTTCATGCTCTGTTGCTGCACATGTAGTGCAGCTGGTCTACACCCCCAAATACTCTAAATGATTATACACTGTATGTATACACAAGGCCTGTATTCTTGTTGCCCTGATATGGTCCTCAAGAAGTACGTCCCCTGTAAAAGTAAACTTGTCTTATCTCCAGGATGTGTCAGGACCCTTCTATGAACAGAACTGGGAAATGGCTACATCCTGGACCGATGTTTGGGAATCACTGGAATAGACTGCTATAACGTGGGCAGGGCATGAACAGAAGAGTTGCAATTCTCAACAGCAGGACATTCCACTACTACAGACAGGTAAATACACTATGAAAACCTTCAAGAAAGCAAAAGGGTTTGCATTGTCAGTGACTCACCTTCAATAATTTCCTCTTTCACTTTCTGCAATTCTTTTCTCATTTCCTCCAACAATTCCTGCAGAGCAAAAGGGCTGTGTTAATTTATATACATATTCACTCCTGCTCCACTTCAGCACTGTGATGTCAAAATCCGCTTAGATTCATTTTTTTTTAGCAAACGCAGTTTAAAAACTAGTACTGATCATCGTTCAGCACGGCAGCTGTTGTGAACTATATTACCCATGATGCCCAGTGCAGTGCTAGCCCATCTAAACCACAAATATTCTGAAACACCATGTCCCAGGACATCTAAACCACAAATCATATTCTGAAACACCACTATAAGTACATCTGATTTAATGAAATTATGGCTGTCTCATGATAAAGTACTCCAGACTCTCCCCTAACCTTAATGCCTATTGGATAACCTCAGAGTTCCGTCACCTTATCTGTCATTCGCCAGAATTTGGTACAGGTTTTTGTATCAAGGGTTAAAATTCTTGACAGTGGAATTATAAGTGTTATTATAACAGCAGCTAGCAGGTGAATTTTAACAGGCATTGTTTAATAGGACTCTGGATTCAATATTTATTAACACACTGCGTAACAAAATAGTTATACATCTACATCATCTCAGAATCGTCAGTCAGTGGTAATGAGGCAGTGACCAGTCAGTATGTCAGCGCCACAACACAGATCAGTCCCCAGTTGTTCCAGTTACTCACGATAAGCCAAGTAACCAAGAAAACGTTGGGGGAATCAGGCAGAGGGCGCTGTGCTAGTGAACCCCATATTCACACACTAGACTAGTACAATAGGCTTGGATTCACACAGCGGACACCCTCCTTGTTAAAATGTGAACTCAGAGTTTAGTAGGCAGAGTTACCACCATTTCAAAATCTACTGAATACGCGATTAAATCGGCTTCCCTGGGGTAAACATCAGACACATCTAGATCTACCAGTTTAACCAGGAATATGAAATCACCGAAAAGGCAGCAGAAATTAAACTGAGCTGTGTGGAAGTCTACAGGAATCTGGCTTTGTAACTTTGCAATCTGCATTATGACTACTAAAGGAACATAAATAGATTGATATACAATGAGAGAGAAAGAGGAACTGCTCTAAAGAAATATTTGTAATTTATTTAAAACATAACTTTTAATAAGAAATCTATAAAAAGATAATATTAAAGTGAAAAAAGAAAGAACAATAAATAGGTATTGATTATAGAAACCTCAGTTTCCCACAGAGCAAATGTAGGAAAAACAAAAATGATAACTAAAATTAAAAATAGAATAGACAGACAGGTGATGGTACTTCATAGCAAGAAGTCCAGGTTAGTATAGAGTGTATTGTAACTGTGTAGCCTTAATTGGACACTTTACAAAAAAATACCAGCTGGATACAAATTAATGTTGCAAAATGTTATAATATGTCAATTATTGTATCTCGATCACTTGCTAAGTCTAAACTCTAGCCTGTCTATTATGAACAGACATGAATCTCGTTCGATTTACTAAATCTGAATCTAAGTCTATCTCCAATCGATTAGTTAGGTCTAAATTTCACCGCCTGCTGCCTTTAGACTATGGCCCCATGTTGAAACGCTTGATTTTCCCCTGCGGAGACACGAAAGCCGGGTCATTCGGTGCTGGCCCTGTTTGAGTGGTAGATTGATATACATGTAAAAATATCAAAATGGGTTTCCTATGGCAAAGCAAATTGCGGCTCCCAGTCTTGTCTAGAATCAGTGTAATACCCTATAATGCACAACCAGCCAGAGTTTGATATTGTTCCCGGTCTCTGTTACATAGGGTCACCGTCGGTGGCCACTTTATTTATTGGCGTGAACATGTTCTGTCTTAATTTGTTTGGCAATTAAGTCAATATGGTTTACAAATGTAAAAATCAAAAACAAAACAAAAAATTAATTTTACTTTGGAAGCTTCTTATCACTTAGCTAGCTAGTAGTTACAGGTTACAAAATGTGTTTATTGCAGTATTGGCACCAAGTTTGAGAATTGCAATACTTCTCTAGTAAGCCACAGGCTATTATATTGCGACACTTGTGAGCAGTGCAGGAAGCTGTATGCAGAAAGCAGCACAAGATATGTGGTAAGATTCAACTCTATCTTCTTATGTGCACGTTATTGATACTTTATAGATCTACATCGGAGACTAGAGCAATTATCCCTCGCCCTCTGCAGCCTCACGTTCAGGATTGAATCCCCCTGTGTTGCAGCATGACATCAAGGGTTGGTCCCCTCTTCCCCTGTGGCATTACATTAAGGATTGCAGCCCCCCATTAAGCTGAGACATCACATTAACAATTAAATTGCTTCCTTCTGCTGCACCACATTAAGACCTGGTGTGCGCATGGTTAGCAGCAGGAATGGAGTGGTACTCCATGCTCGTCCCTATCCCTCCTATTGGAATCACAGAGAGCTTGAGCAGAAGCTGAGAGCATGAAACTGCACAGTTTCAGGCGAACACTTTGCACAGCCCTATTTACAAACTGAATGATGCAGGCAGTAGCAGGTATCTGCATTGGTATGCCTGCTGTCAGCATATGCAGCAGTTCCACCGATTAAAGTTAGTAAAAAACACTACATACCCCACAAAACCCTCACTGGACAGTGTGAGCAGGTTACGGTCATACCCCTGATTGGTTGAGCCACTAGCAGACCTGGAATGTGCAGTCTGCTGCCTCACGGTGTATTAGCAGCTGTAAATGGGCATCTTGCACGTTTTCTTTTATTTATATATCTTTCATAAAACGGAGGACCTCATGTGTCCCTTTAAAGCCTAGATCCCATCCATTTACAACACTGCACTGAGCTGCATTTTAGGATGGTCAGACTGCTCCCATTACCTGTTTAATCCTCTCCATTGAATCAGAGTCCTCTGGACTGGAACTTGGGGCCACTTCTGTACTACCGACTGTGGATTTCATCCTGGAGGGACAAGGGAAAGATAGCGAAAAATACATTTAAAAGAAAACTCACAGTACAGTATTTGATTTCATTCAGTGCTAACCTTTAATAAACTGCTCAACTGCTGCATGCTTGCAAAACAAATCAAAACTTCATCTTATTTGTGTGAATCCTCATTATTTCCTTAATTCTGGCAGGAATTCCATATGGTTAGGAATTGATAATGTTCTTAAGTTTAGCCAAAAAGCTAGTAGGAACAAGTTTACAGTCCATCTATAGGAAGTGGGTGAGCAGTTACACAAGCCCTAACAGTATCTTTTCTTACGGCATAGAGGTAAGCTGTAGAAATGCCTGGGTCTCAGTCACGGCACCTATAATATTATATGGAAAAAGAGTCCATAAACCCTGCACTTGCTGTTATAACCCTGCAGTTTGAGAGCACAGGGTAAAATATTACAAAATCACAATAACGCCATTTGGGAGGTGCAAGCCTAATAATTGGTTAATTACATTAGACTGAGCATGCCAAGTGCTCTCCAATAACTAAAATAGCAAATTGCATAGTACTGAAAACCAAACTGCAACATTTAGGCAAAAAAATAGACATTTTAGTTAATAGTGAATGAACCCCTTCTTACATTATTTAGTTTAATAAGAAGTGGTTACCTTGGCAATGTGGTGCTTCCTCTATCCCAGGGACGACGGGCAGATTCTGCAGGAAACAAAGAAATAATATTTTTTTTAAAATGCATAAATAAAATGAAACATATGGTTTTCTGTGAAGATACAGTTGATGTGAAAACCAGTTGGAAAATCTCCATATTCTCCTTAACAAAATAAAAACACACAGGACTGTTAGGCCAAGTCCCAGCCCTGTGACATGCATTACTCAGAGCTATCCACATTTAAAGCCATTATTCAGTAAGCATCGATTGTGCATTACTGGTCTATAAAGAGGTGTCCGCTTTCAGAATGAAAGACCTTAACCCTTCCAGAGACAAATAAAGTTCTGTTTAATAAGGGACAGAAAACAAAGAAAAAAAATAAAATTATTTTTAGAATTAGCAAACTGATAATGTATTCACAATTCCCAGGGGAGCAGGGGGTCCCAATGTGCAAAATATATTGTTAAACAGCAGTTGTACTTCACAAACAAGAGTATCTATGGATAATGCGGTCTTCATCCTCTCCAATAACTTGTAACACAAGTCATGTTTGTGGAACGCATGTGTCCCCAGCACTTCCTTTGCACTGAGAAAGACTGGTTCCTAATCTCATACACCAAAGCTTTATTAGCATTGGATAGTTAATCAGTCAGTATTCTTCAATGATGGAGCAGGTGTCTGGGTGTCATGAGTGCAAGACGCTACCTCGGCAGCAATAGTGAATTCAGATTTCTTATACACGTGTTTATAACACAATACACATGTGGCAAAGAGAGAGCTGGACTGCCGAGCAATCACGTTTCATCCACTAAAATAGAAGCATTGCAATTCATACAGTTTACATTCTGCACTCTGTTGTCTTAGTTGCACTTTTATTTCAAGTCCAGCATGATGCAATACAGAACCAAAATGAAAGTTTGTGCCACTGTCCAAATACTTATGGTATGGTATTCTCATTTTAGCCAGAAATTAATTTTATAAGCAATTTTACAACCAGCTTTACGGTCTAAGAGTAACTCAATGCTACAAGAAACAAGATTTCCATTCTTATACGTATATTCCTACAGAGGGATATTCTAACCACCATAACCACTACCAGAGTTCTGCAACTCTTTCAAGCAGGTCCTGCTGAACACTGCCAGTCATTCAATCATGACCAAAATCACTAGGTCTAACACATGCAAGTAAAAAATGAAGATGTGCAACAAGGTGGAGCTGCAGCAATGTATCAATTGAAATTAATTCCTTGTACCTGCTTACAGTTCAGTGTTAAAGTTTTTTGGAATGGTTTAACGCTGAATGAGGGTGCCCGGCCCCCACTTGAATTACATTCCATCCTACCCATACCACCTCATACCAGCAATGGGCTGCAGTTGACCCAAGCTGTGAATGACTGGTTGGAATATTCAAGTCTTTCAAAGGACCATTTTTGGTAAGCTGTCTCCTACAGCTATGGATTCTGACTCCCTATAGGAGAATTGGCACTCACCGTTTTGGTTCCTCCCTCCCTGAATGTCATTATCATCCTGCGTGGCAGTGGGTGCAGGGCGATCCACCTGCTGTGACATCTTCAACCTGTTATAGGGAGAAGGTTTGGGTAATACCAGACATAAAACAGTGTGTAGGTAATCACTGGTGACACAGATCTAAATTCATAGTGCAACATTGCAGAACAAAACAGATTTCCCCCAAACACCCAATAAATAAATGAACGAACACACACTAAAAAAAAAAAAAAAAAAATGAGTAATTTAGTTTGCATTCCTGGCATTTCTCACTTTACTAAATAACCCTGATCGGGTTTTGCCTGGGTAAACAAGATCCATTTTTATATAGCGTGACATTCACTTGACCTGATCAATAAGTTGTTTGTTTTTAACTGCACCATGGGAACCACATTTGTTTAGATTCACATACATTACTCAGTAAGGGAGTGTGATCAATACCACTGTTCCAATTCACATATATTTATCTGTATGTAAGTTTTAAAAGACTCCATATAGTATTGGATACGTGCTTTGCTAATATGTGGTTAGTTACATTGATTATGTATCAATCCCTTCTAACCACTGGTGATAGCAGGATGGCGTAAGTTCATGAATTACAGCTGTTCATAGCATTACCAGCCTCGGAAACTCTTTCTGAATAACAGGATTCCTGCAGTTTGCTTATGCAACAACAAAGGATTATGGGAGCTGTAGTCCAACACAGAGGCCCTTCGGCATGCCATCTAATGCTCTAAATAAAGTTATGGAGGGGTGGTGGGGAGTGGGAATGAATGAATGACAGAGCAAATATCTAAATATCCATTGTACCCACCCCAAAGAAAATGTATATTTGTTAGTTACCGTGTCCCTTCTCACTTTAAGAACCAAACTTAATCTTCCAAACCAATACGATTATTTTTACAGCCTCAGCAAGAGGTCCTTACCTGCGTGCTAACTTGGCATTCATTTCTTCCATCAGCCCACCACCTCCCCCCCCTGAAGCTCCACCGCTGGTGCGGCTGAGGTCTGGTTTGGCTGATCCTCCACCTATTGGTGAAGAGGTACCTCCTGCATCCTCTGTCTGTAAAAGGACAACAAAGAAATGATAAATAATGGAACAAGGTTATCCCAGGAACTCACTTCCACAAGCAAATGTGAGAATTGCTTGGAATTCAAGCGAATTACAGAAATTAGGCCAAAATAGCTGAATTTAGAAAATTATCCAGGTCAGTTCAGTTTTAAGTTCTGCAATTTTGGTATTAAATTTAAAATTCTATTTGAATACTGGACAACTCTCACGTTAGTAAATAACTATGCTAGAATCATAACACTCTCTTGTAAAAGAACTCTATACTCCCAATCCTCGCTCAAAGACTAGGAGTCTATGATCTCTCAAACCCAAGTTTCACATCCTAAGACACATCTTAAGCCGGGACTGTGCTTCCTGGATCTCATACCCTAGCATACCATGACATCATGCGCAGTGCGGTCACTGTCTTCTATAGAGAATCATTGTATGCAAAGATTCTCAACGGTAGAATCGTAGACACATGCTCTACGAGGAGCAACAGATTGGACCTTATCCTGGAGGCATGCCTCCAAAAAGACATCACACTAGGAGGAGGCCACAGCAGCGCTGAATGAGACTCGGCGCTGGAAAGAAGGTCAGTAAATAATTTATTTTCATTTTAATTTGTTATTGTTTTTTTTAGCAGGCCAAGGGAAATAAAACGAAGGACATGAATACTGTAGGGTTCGGAATACAGATATACGGTTCCAACGCTACAGTGTTCCTTTAAACCAATTCAATGGGCCTGAATATACTGCACCTACAGAGAATCTATACACACACACACACACACACACACACACACACTATCTATAGAATTCATAATATAATGGATCCATTACACAAAATTGTGGCTACCCCTCTCAGGAGACAGTGGCATTCATCTTCCTACCCACCATCTGACTTCCTCACCTTTGATACTTTCTTGAGTTTGGCTGCCGCAAGGGCTGCGGCCAAACCACCGCCTCCACCGCCTCCAGATGGAAGGGGTGGTGGTGGTGGGGGACCAGCCCCTGGAGGTGCAGGTGGGCCTCCTGAAGGTGCAGGTGGACCCGCTGAAGGTGCAGGTGGACCCCCTGGTGGAGGGGGAGGGCCTGGAGGCGGAGGAGGTCCAGGTGGGGCTGGTGGACCAGCTGCTGGGGTAACTGGGGTAACTGGGGCAACTGTGGATAGATAAGAAAAAGCAGAAGGTAAGGAACAACAATGAATTTAAAATAAAGAACAGTAACATCAGATATGGCTTCTTCTAAAGAAAAAAAAAAAAAAAATTAAAACCAAAAACCAGTCCATTGAAGAGCAAATATGCATCAGCGAATGCATTAAAATAAAAAAAATTAAAAATAGTAAATTAAGAATTAAAACTACTTTACCTGGACTTTGAACTTTTGGTTCTGGATCGGGTTGCAACCTGGAGGCCGGGGGAGAAAACAAAAAACAGTTTATAATAGTTTATGCAGCACCCTGTGTACAGTAGTCAGACACAAGACACTTTGTCCAAACAGATAACTTTTCAGCTGTTGGTTAGAAACAACTCTCATGATGCTCTGCGGCTACAAGCGGCTGGGTACTATGGGAGTTTCAGGTCAATGTCTAGTGAGCCTCCTTTTGGAGATTCTGGACCATAATATTAAAGTTATATGGTGTGGCCAAAGATAGACAGTTAGACTTTGATACAGTATATCTAAAGCACAGGGAAAAAAAGAGATAAGGAGAACTGTAGGTCCAGATAAACAAGCAGCCAGACACTAAAACTTTTAAGTTATCCCCAGAGCAGAGATAACTTGTTAGAACTTTGCAGCAGATACATTCTACCACCATGCTCATCTGCACTACAGGTTGGCAGAGCATTAGGGGAAATGTAGTCCACAGGTACCACAGCTCTTAATGGTCAAATATCCATATTTAATATACAACAGAATACAGATAACACTCTAAGCAGTGTTTCGAAAAGGCCAGTCTCCACTTGGACATTGCGGGCTTTATAAACTGAACATCCTAAGAGATCAATGAGTCAGTTTGATTAGCCTCGCCATGTCACTAAATCCAGCATTGTTCTGCTCTGTGATCCCTAGTAATGGGAAACAATGAACCGCACTGTTATATTGTATTCGACATACGGAAGGGATTGTTTGAACACACACAGGATTAGGCATCTCTGTATGATTAATTTATTACTAGATCATCAGATGTAGAGGTTCCGCTCTTTATAGTTCCCTAATAGAGTTTATATTTCCAAAGGAAGGACTTTCAGTACACACACTGCACTGGAAGTAAAATAGGAAAATATAGGTCAAAGCAGCGGGGTTATAAAAGTAACGATGTCTGAGATTATTTCATTTCTGATTTTATTCTTCCCGTTCACCACATTGCTAGTTCAGGTAATAAACCCATGTAAACTACCAGAGTGAAATGAAGTACTGACGTGAAAAAGTACTTAGCATTTCCAGGGCCGAGCAGGTAAGAATGTTCAAATTGTGATCAGAATCCACTGGAGAGGAGAATTTAAACATTTACTTAACAGTTTATATACTCAAACCGCAACATAAAATAGCTATTCAATACCCTAATTCGGCACAAAACTTTTTTTCAAAATGGTTATTAATAGTAAGACAAAGGCGGCTTCCATTCACTTTCAGGAGTGAATGAGAAGCCAATTACACCTACACTGAACATGCACAAGCAACAGCTCACTGACGTCTCTGAGACATTAGTAAGTATGTGCGTGTGTGAGATCATACATGCGTGCGTGCTCACCATTTGTCATACAAAAGGCAGTTGGGGGGTGTTAGAGATTGGCTATCTAATTTCAGTCAGTTCCTGGTTTAAGTGAAAGGTCAAGAGACGGACCGGACAGTTTTCCTGCAAATATTGTAGAGTAAATAAAACATTTCTCCACAATAGGCATAGGTGTTATCCATTATATATGCACAATCTATAAATAATGAGCCATAAATCCACCGTTCGTGTTAATACCATAGCCAGCTTTGTAACTTCTAATGAATTACAGTAACTTATCCAAGGAAATTCAATTAAAATTAATCATTAAATCGCGGTATGGTGGAAAGCAGAAAAGAGCTGGGCTAATACAAATATATATTTTTAAATTAAGATTAATAAGAAAAACTAAACACATCCCACTCACTGCATCTTGGTGGGTGTCTGGAGTGAGTCTTTTAACGGTTTGTCTGGGTTACTGTACCACCCGACTAGCACACGGTGTATTCTGGCTCTATAGAATGTTGTGATTTTACAGAATGATTTGAGAAGCTCCACCATCTGATGATTGTTTTGCATCAATGTTAATACGTTCAAACAAACAAACAACATTCACTCTGTTAATAAAGGGTTAAAGCCGAACTATCCTGGGTGTAGGTGTTTCCAGACAGAATGTGCTCCTACCTCCGGGGTTGTTCGGGCTCTTCTACCCTGGGTCCATTTTGGGAAGGCCAATTACAAGAACCTGGAGGGCAAATACATACAATATAAAGGATTACAATGTGTCAAGAAAGGGAAATTCTTGTGAACGGCCAGAAAGAGTACAGACACCCTTACCAGTTTCCAGGGACTCCAACGCTTGAGTTACTCCTGCGGCAAACTGCACGGCCTCCTCTTTACTGGAAAAATTCAGACCCCAAACCTGCCGGGCATCTCTCCACTGGTGGAAGTTGGGAGTAGCCTGATTATACTTCAACCCTCTCACTATTGGGGAGTTTATAACCACCTACAATGGAGAAGATCACAAATATCTATTATAAGCTTATCCCAGGCTGGGGGGGTAGTCTTTATTATAATAAATTGGAAACAAAGAGGACCTTGCACATTTGGCATTCCTGCATTTACTCAAAATTCAGAATAGAAAATGAATCAGCCAATCATGCTCATTTAACCAAGCCTATCCCATAAATACAGGACAGATTTCTGGGAGTTGTAGTTCGATTGTTTGCTTTGTAATGTAGAAAGCCAACGACTAAATTACAACGCCTAGAAGTCATGCCTTCTTGTACATGGAATTTTTGCAGAAAAAAAATGGCAACATCCAGCGTAACCAAGTGTAATCAAAGCTCAATATTGCAAACATGTGGAGTTACTGGAGCGCCCCTTTAACTCCCTTGCGTGCAATCGTATCATAATTAAACATATGCTGCAGAGCTACAGATTGCCTACGCACACTTCAAAGCCTGGCTGTCTAATGATGGCTAATATTTATCGCTGTAGCTGCGTGGAATTCATTCCCAATATGCTGAGCCAGCCATTTACCATTACTCGTAAGCGTCATGTAAAATTAATTCCACAATCACTGCATGTTAATGGTTATCTCTAACTGATCTAAATATTGGTGAATAAACTCAGCAGTATTTGTTAGTTCTGTTTCCAAAGATCCCAAAACCCCACTATTTACAATCTGCTCGTAAACCTGACCTTTTCAATAAAATAAAATCAATATCATCCTTTTAGCCACACTTTCTAGAACGCTGCAATTTCCCATTTCATAAGCAGAAATTCAAGATGTATTTGTGTTTGTTGGTCATCTCTCTATAAAAAGTCTGAGTCAGGGAAAGTATGAGGAATCACTTAAACCTGAAGAGGAAGTAAGGTGCGTCTACAGTCAGGACGGGCAATGGCAGCAAACACTGGAGCTCAACTCCTATCATCCTGTGGATAATGGGAATTGCAGCTTCAGAACAGCATATGCACAGTCACGCTTTAGAGCAGTGACTCCCAACCTTGGTCTAAAACATTTGAATCCACTAATATTCCCAAACAGCTGGCCGAGGATTATGGGAATTGTGCACTAGTTAGAAGACCAAATTTGGGCTCCCTTCTCTAGCAATGGTTAGCCCACCAAAATGCCCTATTATGGGTCACTATCAAGAAATCAAGAACCACTATTCTAAAATGTACAGTTGTAACATCAATAGTGGTCATGTAATAGAGGCTCGATCTAAGACCAAAGCAGGACTCTAAAATAATTTGGGATAACATTTTAGTTTCCCTTCTCCCCCCTCCATCAATAATAAAAAAAAATAAAAAATAAAAAAATAAAGAAAGGACAGCTAAAGTAAACTTAATTGGGCTTCAAGGGTTGTGAGATGGATATCATGTACGAGTCAAGTTGCCATGCCTCATGATTTAAAGCCTTTCTTTTAAAAGGTGTGGTCTATTGATAAGAATAGATGAAAATATATTAAACGTTTTCAACCTCAGCCCTGCAATCAGGATGCAACAATACTCACAATTCCCAGCTAGCATCAACGTAAAGTCATTAGACAGAACCACTGGGATTTCACCCTGCATATGGAGTCATAGGATACCATTTATCTCAGAAAAGTACAGTCAAGCATAGAACCTTATTAATGATTAATTAAGTCACGATAAACAAAAATGGACTACATCCAAGAATGTCTTTCAAATGGCGCTTTATCAGAAGTGCATAAACTGATGGAAACTCCCATTGCAGCAGTGATAGCCGATCTTGGCAAGGCAGATGTATATGAACTTTATTTCCCAGAATACTCAGCCAGGATTAAGGCGCGATAGGAAATATGGGAAATATAGTCCACAAACATCTGCAGTGATGATGCTCGTTAACAGCATCATTAATAAGGTTCTATGTGTGACTGTACTTTTCTGAGAAAAATGGTACCACAAAGTATCCTAAGACTCCATATGCAGGAGTGGGATCCCAGTGGTTCTGTCTAATGACTTTACGTTGATGCTAGCTGGGAATTGTGAGTGTTGCTGCACTCCATTTCCTTATTTTACTGTTTAGAATTTCTTCAGATTACTAGGAAGGCAAGTTTTTTTGGTTTTTTTTTGCATTTGGTGACAACACAAACAGAGTGACATTCTATGTCAATTCATATACATCACATACCCCATAATACAGATCAGAGTACTACATTAAATCTACAAAACACATTTTACAGATCAGCAGAGAGTACAACACATATCCCTCTCTAATGCCTCGTTTTCACGGAGCGGAACGGTTCGGGTCAGTTCGGTACGCTATTTTGAGTGTTTACATTATGAAAGTGGCCCATACAACCAAACCGAACCATTCTTGGTCCTCCTTCAGATGTAGGGCCATATGAAATGGTACGGTTAGGGTGGAGCTACTGGCCTCACACTATACAATCCATTGATTAGCAGACAGGAAAACAAATGCTTACGACAAATGACACACTAAGCATTTTTTCTAAGCCTCCCATGGCCCCTGGCGGTCCGACTTGCAGTGGAAACGCTCACCTGAATAGGCTGGACCATTCTAACCCTTCCAAACTGTACCAACCCGAACCGTTCCGCTCAGTGGAAACGAGGCATAAGGGTCTCCAGAGAGTACACCACTATATCTACACAACACATTCCCTATTCCATGAATCATTGAATCAGGGTTTACAATTTGAAGTCCTATGATACAAGCCAAGCTTTAAAAAAGTTACTAGCCACTGAAAGCTATAGCATATTCACCAGGGGTGAAATTGTCGAGCCCTGCCTGATTTCTACATCGCTCACCCAATACAAGCTCTCAAAAAAGATGGGCTCACCCTTCTGTACTCATCCCACTGCCAAAACTAGAACCATGGAAAGCTAGTGGAGAATTACAGCAACAGCAAGTAACTGGAGGACATGGCCAACCAACACTTCAATGGGCAATGAATCTAGTCTCAAAGCATGCAGTTTAAAGGACCACTATAGGCACCCAGACCACTTCAGCTTAATGAGGTGGTCTGGGTGCCAGGTCCAGCTAGGGTTAACCCCCTTTTTTTTTTTTATAAACATAGCAGTTTCAGAGAAACTGCTATGTTTATAAATGGGTTAATCCAGCCTCTAAAGCCTCTAGTGTCTGTCTCATTGACAGCCGCTAGAGGCGTTTGCGTGCTTCTCACTGTGAAAATCACAGTGAGAAGACGCCAGCGTCCATAGGAAAGCATTGAGAATGCTGTCCTATGAGACTGGCTGAATGCGCGCGCAGCTCCTGCCCCGCCCGTGCATTCAGCCGAAGGGGAGGATCGGAGGTGGAGATGAGGAGGAGAGCTCCCCGCCCGGTGCTGGAAAAAAAGGTAAGTTTAACCCCTTTCCTTGCCATCCAGCCCGGCGGGAGTGGGACCCTGAGGGTGGGGGCACCCTCAGGGCACTATAGTGCCAGGAAAACGAGTATGTTTTCCTGGCACTATAGTGGTTCTTTAAGGTTATATTGTTAAGTGAGATTTAGGTTGATATTTAACCCACTGATTGTAAGAGGGCCATCTCTTCTAAAGTTTATCAAATGAAATGAATCTTCTACAATCATGGCTACAATGACAGCTCCTCGATAAATGCAATTAGATAATATTTGTGGGTTTATTTGCTAAATAGTGATCTGTAGGGAAATCGCAGCCAGATTTGCGAAATAAGGCAAGATTATCCAAGTTTTGCCTTTGGATGTCGGTTCACTCTTTAGTTACAGAGCAGGGGTCGCGGTGAAGCATGCGGAAACAAATGTTAGGACTCTGTTAATCCATTCCAGGGAATGCTGAGTAATGCAAACAACTACAAAATCAATAGGTTAGTCTGCACTGGAATTCAAAGGCTTAAAGCGACAGTCACAAATCATTTCAGCTCCTCATCACACCAGTTCGAAAGCCATAGATAGAACTCACTGCACATCAATCCAATCTCCCCAACTGACAAGCCACATTATTTAATATACATGCTGGGGGACAGATCAGTTTAATGGATCAAAAACCTACTTATCAGTCTAGGAGATTGTGCAATACTAACAGTGTTGCAATCCTTGCTTCTGTGCTCTGTGAAAGGAATAACATTTTATTTTTATTCCAAGTTGAACGGCTCTGTTTGATTGCTGCCGGTTACATAGAATAAATAAATAAAAACATAATAGAAGCGTAACTTTTACGTGGTTAAAGAACACAAGTAGCACAACCACCTTTTTACATGGTCCCATCAGTTGCACGTAACCCCTTCCCTATTTTTCAAGGATTTTACTACAGGAGAATCCGGTTAGCTCAGTCTGATCCGAGCACTCCGCCTATCAGCACGGTCCGGTACCGCCATGCTTAGCAGACTCAATTATCCGGTTTCTCCTGCAGGACCCAGGTAAGTAATCAAATCATTCTAAACCGGTCTGACATATTACACAAGCATGGTGTCAGGCCACTCCTGGCACCATAACCACTACAATGAGAGTGTAAGCTCGTTTGAGCAGGGTTCTCAACTACCTATTGTTCCTGTTACATTGTGTTATTGTCTCATTTGGTAAATTCCCCTCTTATTGTAAAGCATTGCGGAATAAGCTTGTGCTATATAAATAAAATAATAATAATAATAATAATAATAATAATAATAATGCTTGGAAGGTTCCTGTAAAAACCTTGACTACAAAACGCAGTTGTAAAGGTGAGTCATATTACCTTCATCGCCAATCAATATTATGAGTCAACTATGAGTCAACAGTCTCGCCATTATCACTGGAACATGTGAGGATTTAAAGGTACACTGCACTGCCCGAATACAAAATAAACAAATCACTGTTTAGTAGATATACCCCAATGAAACCATGAATACATATAAATATGCATTTTGTCATTTGGGTTATATCTAAAAATACTCTTGCAAAACCTGCAGTACTCTTGCAGCCTTTACAAGCCCTCCTCTTCTAAGCCCACCCAAACTTTCTGTGTCTGTCCAATCACAGACTTCCCAATGCAGCTCAATGAGAAGTCTTTGCAAGGCAGGTGCTCTGAGCAATTGCTGCCTCTTGAGTTTAGTTTCACTGAGCTAAGCAAACCAGGAAGTAACAGAACAGTGTTCTGATTGAAAGCCAAGGGGGAATAGCCAGGTTATTTTATTAAAGTGTCAATTTCTATTAAAAGCTGCACTTTTGCACAATGAAAATAAAGTGGACACACTGTTCACACATAAAGCATTTCAGAGAGCTAAGGTGCTTTAGGGGTCTGGAGTGTCCCTTTACATGAACAGGAGGCAAGTAGGCAAGGTTTCAAAGAGATGAAATACACTGAGTCCAAGTGCATGAGTTACAAACATGGCAAAAATAACTAAATGGTGTCAAGAGAGACAAGTCCAAAAAATAATATATATACACACAAGAACAGTAGCCATAATATGACGTTCAGTAACAGGGGAATACAGACATCATGTAAGGTTTGCTCAATACCGCAAAACTATTACCTAGGTTGAACACAGATTCAAATCTTTGTGAGCCAGTATCAGTTAAAACAAAACAAATTAAAATAAACACAAACAAACCACACAGCTACTGAGCAATGGAAAACGTTTAAATATGGTCTGTTGAGTCATCTTTGACCTCATTTTTAAAGTCATACAAATATACTTTGAAAGCCAAAATAAATTCCCTATATGCACAATGCCTGTTCCTATAAGTGAACGGGGCAATGTTTGCACCATAGCCACTACAGATCAGTGTAGTGGTTATGTTTCTAATAATCTACGGGTGCCATCTCACTCTTTTTGTCCGACTGTTCAGGATCGACATACATAAACTGACCCTTCTCCAGTCACCTTCCTAATGCAGTATTACATTATCAACATGAAATCAATCAAACCTGGATGGAAATGGATGGCTGGACAACGATAGGGGTTGGGTCACCAACAGCATTCTGCCTATCACAGCTGTACAGGCTAGATGTATTTGACATTTCTCCCTAATTCATAACCACTATACTGAGCTGTAGTGGCTGTGGGGCTTACTAGTTTCCTGTAAATATTGAAATAACTCCATGATGCTATGGGCAGCCATCTTGTTGGAGTCATTAGGTCAAATGATTGAAATGGGTGGTTGTAGGATGACTTGGCAAATCGATGGTGCAAACACGCAAAATATTGCAGGATTACAGTTGGATAATAACACACTAAACAAAGTCAAAAGCAGTTTCATGCACACCAGGGTAAAGTCAAACTAATTCCATTGCCTCCCCAATCTCAGTATTGACATTTTAAGAGGTGTCAGGGGGAACAGAGTGTGAAAAAAAACAACAACCTTTCTCCATCTTTCATTCCTCAAAGTACTGGATTTGTTCCTTCATGAAGAATGGTTCTATATCTCTAGAGTTCAGGGCTTGTAAGACAGTGCCCCAAGAAGGGCTGAACAGTTTTGTTGGAAAACAGTGGACCTATTACTCATTAGGAACTTCATATTAAAATATATCTAAACACACAAACTAGGAGGGAATAAAACTGGAGCACCAAAGGGAGAAGACAACAGGATGCTTCAGGTTAGGTGATACTTGGCCCTGGACAAGAGCGTTGGAGCCCCCAGGCTGGTCTTATAGCCTTGATCATTCATCCAGCTATAAAGACCTGGAACACAAAGCTCGAATCCACCCTGACCCTCCACTCAACTGTGGATATGGAGTTGCACAAATATTTCAAATGAGAGGGAAGAATCAGCCTTCTCCAAACAGCAGAGACCGCTTTCTTCTTACAGTCCTGACTGTGCTATCCGTAAGAGCGACAGGTAAGAGGTTTTATAGAATACACCATCAACGTGTCATACGGGACTGAGTATAGTAATCAAACCTGACATTTCTGGCACAGGAGAAAGCAGAAATGGCTTATTCAATGTACTAAAGAACACAAGAAAACACAATGAAGGAAAGGATTAACCTGTCATTTTAATTATAGGCACATGTGCTAGCAGCTTCCAAATGGTTGCAAAGACAAGCAGCTACAAGAAAATGCCTTTTAAATACATTAAATTGAATCTTGGTTTTCAGAACACATTTACTTTATAAAAAAAAAACAAAAACAAAAAAACACAACAATCTGCGATATTGAATTACAATGCATTCCCCACTCTAAAACAACAACAACAACATTTAGCTATACAGTACTGTCCCTTTTCTCCAGGGATAATCTCCGCCCCTGAGGATCCTCCACCATGGCCCTCCCACCTCTGAGGATATAGGCCATGCTCCGGCATACCTGCTGATCTTGCATTTTCCGTCCAACGATGCGGTAGGAATTCGATACTGGGTTGTGGAAGATCTGTACACGACTTGGTCCTTGGGCACCAGTCCCAGCAGAGATCCATTTTTTACTGGCATCATCATATACCATGACATTGGCACGAGCCGTGACCACCGGTGTCTCACTGCCCAGAATAAAACAGAAATAAAGATGGTAGAAACAAAATTAGATTTGACAATGGGTAAGGATTTGACATTAAGCATAGTTATTCCATTATGTATAGACACAAATAATGCATTAACTATTTGCACAATACCAGATTTAAATACATAAATGTCCTACTTATGAGGACTTGTTGCTTATACCAGTAGTTGTGGTTTAGTCAATAAGCCCCTCCTGTACTTTGTTTAGCAACAGAAAGCAACATGGCCAAAAGCTAGAGACCCACAAAATATATTCTCTTCCCTAGTGTATAAAGAATTAAAGGTGCACTATAGGGTGAGGAACACAACCATGTATTCCTGACCCTATAGGGTTAAAACCAACATCAAGGCCCCCTGGGCCTCTCTTGCCTCCCTAAATACAGTAGAATATTAGTTGTATTCAAGTCTGGAGCTGCTTGCTTTGTCCCTGTTTCCTTTAGACCCGCCCACTGACATCATCAGAAGTGGTAGCCTGATCAAATCACAATGCTTCCCCATAGGAATGGTTGAGACTGACAAGAAGGCAGAGCCAGCACAATTCAAACACAGCCCTGGCCAATCAGCATCTCCTCATAGAGATGAATTGAATCAACAAATCTCTATGAGGAAAGTTCAGTGTCTGCATGCAGAGGGAGGAGATACTGAATGTTTGGATGCATTTTAGGCAGCCATGACCCAGGAAGGATCTCTAACAGCCATCTGAGGAGTGGCCAGTGAAGATATCACTAGGCCGTAATGTAAGTGGTGGAGTGGTGGCTTAACTACAAGCACCCCTCCCCCCAAAGAGCCCAAGTAGCTCTTCCTCTTATGCTAGCAGCTGTTTCTGGACAATTTAAAGGGACACTATAGTCACCCAGACCACTTCAGCTCAATGAAGTGGTCTGGGTGCCAGGTCCCTCTAGGGTTAACCCTGCCTGCTGTAAACATAGCAGTTTCAGGGAAACTGCTATGTTTACATTTGGGGTTAAGCCAGCCTCTAGTTAAGCCAGCCTCTAGCCTCATATTATGCCTCCATCGCGCAGAGCGTCCATAGGAAAGCATTGAGAAATGCTTTCCTATGGACACTTTGAATGCGCGCGCCACTGCCGGTAAGGGAGCCCGGCGGTGGAATAAGGTGAGTAACTGAAGGGGTTTTAGCACCACGGGAGGTGGACCCTGAGGGTGGGGGCACCCTCAGGGTACTATAGTGTCAGGAAAACCAATTTGTTTTCCTGACACTATAGTGATCCTTTAAGACTATGAACAACTATTAGTGTTAGCATTTTATACCTGTAACTACAATTGTGTTTTCTGTGTTGTTACCCTTTTCTATTAAACATTACATTTAAGTTATGGCTGGTTGATCGGAAGCTCACACACACACACACACACACCCCACACAAACCTGTTGTATTGCTATGTGTGCGATAACTGTGATATATCAGACAGAGAGTGGTGGTTGGGATAGCTTACCCCCAGTATTTTAACAGGTTGAGTTCTGTATAATTTGTTATATTTTTGGGTTACCCAAGTCACCCAGAGATATTAGGTTCTGGAAGTCTTGATGGCCAGCTACCAAGTGAGTGTGGGGTTTCAGGCAATTGATCCCCCCTATGTTTCTGTGCCTCCTGGTTTTCATAGTTTAGTTTAATAAGTACAGCGCTATGGAATTTGCTGGCACGATATAAATAATAAAATAATAATAATTAATAATATTTCAGCAAAATATTTGTGTGTGGAACGTGATATGGTGTTTTCGTCATGGAGAAATAGAAATGTTATTTTGCCCCCAGATTTTCAAAGTTGCCAAATTCTGTCGCTTCTGTTGCATTGGTCTAATATTTGCATTATTTACTGGCGGTATTACTAAATGAATCCCCAATGAGTTGTACATCACATAACCTGCCCTACAAACTGTTCAATGTTACATAGAGAAGTCCTCCAGCCACAGACCCCACGAACACAAACAAGTATCGCTAATAAAAGGCCTGCAAAATGCCACGCAAAACTTCTGGGTTTCCTATTGACCACAGAATCCTGTTTAGCATGTGCAAAATATAGATTATAGTTTGTTTGTTACTGCAACAACCTCCGATGGATATTATGTAAACTAGCAGAAGTGCGTGCAGGCAAATGACAAAATATCTTTTTTTTTTTGTAAACTGTTGTCCCCGTTGAGCTTTGACTCCCATAAGTCTCAGTCTTTGAGGAACCAAGTTACCTTTTAGGTTTATGTAGGTATAGTATAGTAACATACACTTTTAAAAATATTGCAGTGTACATAAATGTATAAGTGTAGGGTTTGCATACAATTATCAGCATTTTTGACCGGTTTCTCACCAGCTTTAAAATATCATTTCAGACACACATTTAGATTGCTTGTTACAATTTTAGAGTACAGTGAGTGGGTTTCTCCAGAATGTGGGAGTTCTTTCACAAGAATCCATGCAGAATATACAAAAACTAAATCAGAGTGAAAAACAAACAGACAAAAAATAAATAAATGCTAATTTTTGTTCTTTATAAAACAACAGGCATAGCACAAAACGGAACAAGAAAAATGTGAGCACATCACCCAGGCCCCTTCCGGTTAGTGTACACAAAAAAAAATAAAAAATATGTTGATTGTGTGTTATTGTAATAAAATATTACTGGAACAATACACAATTCACAGGGTTTTGAATGTCCTAAAAGAGAAAGGGGCCTATGCTTTCAATATGCAGTCAGAGACGCTGGGAAAACTATTGAAACACACATGTACAAACACACACACATATAACACTGGTCTTCCCTTAACTATTTCCCCCTGCTCCCCCCTCAACTTATGTTGTGGTTTTGTCCATATAAGGCTGCGTGTGAAAGACAAGGAGATACCACAAGTGACAGGAACCAGAGAACCAGGGGTGAGAGAGCGATATAGACACAGAGAGACAGAGACAGACAATGTGGGAGAGAAAGAGAGCGAGACACAAGTAGAGAGGGAGGTGTAGGTATTGTGTCATTATGTCTCACTATCTGGAGTGTTCACTATAGTCCATCCAGCTATTGAATGGTAATTCTCATAATTCTCTGCCAATGGCTGACACAGAATTATGGGAAATGTAGTCCACAAAGTTTAGCACCTTTGGGTTATTGGATCAGATCGATCATGTATAGATTTTGCTTTTTACAGTCTATCACTGAGAGTTCCTACTTCTATCCACAGAATTTATGTTAAAAAAAATAAAAAAAAATTGAGAGAAATGAGAGAGGAAATAATGACATAACATATCAGTATGAATTTGTAACTAAAAAGGATGAACCAACACGCACACACGCTATACCAAAATAAATAATTCCATTCATTACACACAAAAAAATAAGGAAGTAAATGGTCGTTTTTAAATGTGAATTTCCAAAAAGGCTTGAAACTTACTGAATTTTGATTGCGTGTGTCAGACAAGAACACATTTCTATTGCACATAAATATTTTAGTACAGATGTTGAGCAGAAAGAGAACATGTATGTACACATCCTTTTTACATTCATTAGCCATAGAATGTGGCTGTGGCTGTGGCTGCAGCAGAGGGTGAGCAGTCATTTCAGAGAAACAGCCTTTTTCCAGTCATGCAAATATTCGTAAATTAGCACATTATACACACACATATATTGCTAATGCAAATGCACCGAGTTGCCACCTAGGCCGTATTTTCCTAGAGAGCAATAAGTACTACAGTGTTCTCGGGTGATTTATTGTTACGGTTATCAGCAATATTTCACAGTGCTTACAAGTTTCAAGTGGGCCTATAACAGCAAATAAGAGACAAACTGTTACAAAAGTTAAAAAGAAATGAGAAGTTATTGAGGGCCCTGCTTGAAAAAAAGATTAGAATATATTCTACAGATTAGTTCTGCACAAAAGTATGCAGACTGAGGTAGGCCAATGATTTAATCGAGGTGGTTCCCTTCCACCATTAGTAAACAGAATTCCTTTGGCAGTTTGTGAATTCTTGATAGTGCCGGGCAGCCATTTAAATGTAAATCCCAACAGCACATGGAATGTAGATCTCTGTGAATAAACGTGTGGTTGGAATTCTACAACAAAGCCAGCGACAAAGTGACACTACAAAGGTGGTGTTCTTAACCATCTTTAGACAATGATTGTATTGTATGTATTTGGAGTCTATAGCTCAGACATTTTGTTCTAGACACCTGTGGAGACATCCTGAAACCCCACACCCAGAGACGTTTATACCATTCCCCAAATTCATACATGGCACCGCACGCAACGTACGATGGTATTTGGAAAGAGACTGGAGGAGCAAAGTTATAAAAGTGGAGCAATCTCAATGAAAGTCAATAGAAAATTCACAGTGATTGATGGTGACTAATAGAACATTGCTACAGGGCTGATCTTTAGACAGAATTCTTTATGATCCATCATGATGTAAACTGTCTGGGTATTGACAGAAGGCACAAGGAACCCAGCACTGGCAGTAGGCACTGGGAACAGCACTGGCAGTAGGCACATGGCAGCAGGGAGAAGACAGTGAAGCATCAGACCGAGTAGACACAATGAGAGTATAAATAGCTGTAGTTGGTATTGTGATAGACACAATGTCAGGTGGGCAACCATCACTGGCTTTGGGGCTATGGAGGCAGCCATAGTGCATACCAACTTGGGATGCTGTTAAACATACATTGGAATGGCAGGCAGGGTGAAGTGGCAAGGGGCAGCTTCCTTTGTTGGCACAGGCACTGCAATCAGTGGGCACAGAGGTAAATCGTGTGATAACATGCACAGAAGATACAATTTTACCAATCACAGTATGAAATGAAATCAGTGATAGCAGGCATGTGGGTAGGAAAAACATATGTTAGCATATTCAGGGATACCTGGCACATGAGTGGGGAACACAGAAGCAGTAAACCCAGAGATGGTTGGCACAGCATTAGGGGGCACATGAGAATGGGATCTTGGGAGAGCAGCCATGGCGCTAGGGACCCAAGGAGGGCAGCCATGGCGCTAGGGACCCAAGGAGCACAGCCATGGGATTAGGGACTCAAGGAGCGCAGCCATGGCGCTAGGGACCCAAGGAGGGCAGCCATGGCGCTAGGGACCCAAGGAGGGCAGCCATGGGGCTAGGGACCCAAGGAGGGCAGCCATGGGGCTAGGGACCCAAGGAGGGCAGCCATGGGGCTAGGGACCCAAGGAGGGCAGCCATGGGACTAGGGACCCAAGGAGGGCAGCCATGGGACTAGGGACCCAAGGAGGGCAGCCATGGGACTAGGGACCCAAGGAGGGCAGCCATGGGACTAAGGACCCAAGGAGGGCAGCCATGTAAAAAAGGTGATGTATGCTGTAAGAGATATTGTAGGCAAAGGAGTAGGGGACACACAGAGAGAGCAGATACAGGTAGAGATGGTAAAAGAGCAGGTTTCATAGACAATGCAGATATAGAAAAACACTGGCACAAGACTAAAGGTCACAGGGATAGGCACCGTGGGAATAAGGGTTACAGAGAGCAAGCAAAGTAGGGAACACCGTTTGAGCTCATAGAGGATTAAGGGACACAAATAATGCAGACACAGGGGTAGCTGATAGGGGAGTAATGGACAGGGACGGCAAGCAGCGGGATGGTTGGTAAAAAGAGTAGGGGACACAGGGAGAACTGGCACAGTACAGTTGGTACAGGAGATGGGGTACAGGGAGAGCAGGCACAGTAGATTTGGTACAGCAATAGGGGACACAGGAAGAGGAGGCACAGTGCAGTTTGGTACAGGGGTAGTACATACAGGGAGAGCTGGCACAGTACAGTTGGTATAGCAGTAATGAACACATGGAGAGCTGGCACAGTACAGTTGGTACAGGAGTAGGGGACACAGGGAGAGCAGCCACCATACAGTTGCCACAGGAGTAGGGGACACAGGGAGAGCAGGCACCGTACAGTTGGCACATGAGTAGGGGACACAGGGAGAGCAGGCACATGAGTTGGGGGATACAGGGAGAGCAGGCACAGTACTGTTGGTACAGGAGTAGTACACACAGGGAGAGCATGCACAGTACAGCAGTAGGGGACACAGGGAGAGCAGGCACAGTACAGTTGGTACAGGAGTAGTACACACAGGGAGAGCATGCACAGTACAGCAGTAGGGAACACAGGGAGAGGAGGCACAGTACAGTCGGTACAGCAGTAGTGGACACAGGGAGAGCAGGCACAGTACAGTCGGTACAGCAATAGGGGACACAGGGAGAGCATGCACAGTACAGCAGTATTGGATACAGGGAGAGCAGGCACAGTACAGTTGCTACAGCAGTAGGGGACACAGGGAGAGGAGGCACAGTACAGTTGCTACAGCAGTAGGGGACACAGGGAGAGGAGGCACAGAACAGATGGTACAGCAGTAGGGGACACAGGGAGAGCTGGCACAGTACAGTTGGTACAGCAGTAGGGGACACAGGGAGAGCTGGCACAGTACAGTTGGTACAGCAGTAGGGGAAACAAGGAGAGGAGGCACAGTACAGTTGATACAGAAGTAGGGGACACAGGGGGAGCTGGCACAGGACAGTTGGTACAGCAGTAGGGGACACAGGGAGAGCTGGCACAGTACAGTTGATACAGCAGTAGGGGACACAGGGGGAGCTGGCACAGTACAGTTGGTACAGCAGTAGGGTACACAGGGAGAGCTGGCACAGTGATTCACTCACCTCATGCTGAGGTGTCAGCTTCCGCCTCCTGCAGGTAGGAATGTGTGTCACCTCCTGTCCCCCCACCCTCTGCCCTCACCTCCCCTGGCAGTGGCCGCCTCTATCTCTCAGCCCCCAGATTTCTGCCGCCACCTGGCTCTTAGCTAATCTCTCTGTCCCTCACCCCACCCTTCTCTCCACCCCAGATCTCTTCCTGCGCTCCCTCACACCCACCTCAACTATTCCAGCATAGCAGTGATTAACCCTGACCCTTTAATTCCCAGTCTCACTGCCCACCTCCTACTCTGCCCAATTACACAGATCCTGGCACCCCTTGCCTGCTTCCCCTATCTCCTTTCTTTATCTCTCTCTGGTCTGTCTCTTTCTTTCTTTCTTTCCTCTCTGTTACATTCTATCACTTCCTCTTGTCCCGGGTTCTGCCTTCTCTTAAAAGGGCAACAAGCCACAGCCCATCTTAAAAGGGCAATACACCTTTTGTGGTGATGTCATCACACCAGGAACTGCAGCCCCCTCCCCCACAGCCTGCACATATCTCCCCCAGGGGAGAGTGGAAGGGGGTAGTAGAGGGGATGGGCGGGGAGGGTGCCACCTGGCAGATCAGTTCACAGCAACACAACCTTATATGTGTGTGTGAGATACTTTGTATCAGTATATCTGTGCTTAATAATAACAACATTATAATATGTAGTATATATATTTATATTGATCAGTATTGCATTTAACCTGAGGAAGAGAGGAAACTCTTGATAGCTTATCTTTTAAGTATTATTTTAGTCCAATAAAAAGGTTCTGCAATAGTCTACTGGACTAATACTGCTAAACCAATCTACACACAATATATATATATTAGATCTGTCTGTCTGTCTAATCTTTTTTCAGTAATATCAGTCATATCTGTCTCTATCTTTTCAGTAATACATTATAAGTAATTTATCTATGTATCTAGCATTATACATTTTCACGTAGTCACGTAGTGATTGAAAATATTTAGATTTTTAAATTTATTTAACCATTTCTGATCCACTAAATCATGTTATATCAAGTCGTCTGTCATGAGAATGTTAAATGGACAAATCTTTAGGTTCCTGTTCCTGTAAGTGAGAGATGTGGTGAGTTAACTTGCAATATATAGCCCGATGTTGGACTATACGCTTAGAGTTATCAGCTTACAGTTATTACAATTAAATGTGTCTAAAATCTGAGGACAATTCCCAAATTGTACCAGAAATTGTATTTCAAATTTTCACTTAAAGTAATTCAGAGTCAAATGGTGAGATAAGCTCTGACAAGTCGTGGGTTGGCTCACTAAGCACCGAATTCACTAAACTGGCTTGGAAAGAAAGGCACCTATTCCAAGCCGGTTTAGTGAATAGGAAATCACTGATTGGTTGATAGTGTCAGTTGACGCACTCACTGGACCCCCTGCCCGCCAGCACTCCAGCACTCTGCGCGTCCTGAATCTGAAACTTCAGAAGTTGAATGTCGCTGGGGGGGAGGTAAAGGACATCGCCACTGGAGGCAACTTTGGGGTTGAACCATCTTCTGGCACCATAACAACTTCAATTAGATGATGTTGTTTTGGTTTCTGAAGTGTCTCTTTAAATCCGACAATCTGACAATACTCCCTTTAGTAAATAACCCAAAAAGTGCTAGTATTGGTACACATTTTCAGGAGTCACACAGTGCTGGCATATGAATTGATCTATGTGATAATTCATTTCCCATAGGCAGCCATCATTCATTATCAATGAAGTAGTATGTATTATAGTGGAAGTTGTAGGAATTTCATAGGAAATTGCAAATTTAAGGCCAAAATAGTTGAGCTGGAAACACAGATGGCTTGAAAGATTTTTTCAATTGAGCCTATTTTGGACCGAAATATTTAGAAGGTTACTCCAACCATCATTACAACTATAGCGCTCTGCCTCTCACAACCCTGTTGGGCTATGGCTGGTGACACATATCCTGCCTGCCATTAATTGGCTGATAGTGTCAGCTGACCACTCTCATCCAATAAATGCAACTCTGTGCAGAGCACTATGCACAGAATTGACATGAACCATCCCGGAACTCTTGTTTCGGCTGACTAATCAGACTCCAATGGCGCTTCCAGAAGTGGAGTTACACAACTTCTGCAGCAAAGGGGTCAAACTCTGTATGTAAAGTGTTACAGATTCCAGGCACCACAACCTCTTCAAATCACTGAAGTGTTCACGGTGCTTGGAGTGACCCTTTAACCCCGTAAGGACACATGACATGTGTGACATGTCATGAGTCCCTTTTATTCCAGAAGTTTGGTCCTTAAGGGGTTAAATTGCCTGGTGAATTTCTGACAACTCACAGTTTAGTACAGGCATAGGCAATCTTCGGCACTCCAGATGTTGTGGACTACATCCCCGTAATGCTCTTACACCCATAATGCTGGTAAAGCATCAGGGCCGGTGCAAGGATTTTTGCCGCCCTAGGCAAAAGAAAGATTTGTAGGTGCATCGCAATGCCCCACCCATATGAGTTGCCATATGAACTAGTGCCAGTGCTGCACACGGTGTGTGTTTACATTAAAAAGCCTGCAGGGACAAACTATAGACACCAGAACAACTTTATTAAGCTGCAGTGGTTCTGGGGACTATAGTGTCCATTTAATGTGAGGTAAATTAGAGATTAGTGTCACTAATAATATACTAGATTACCTACTTACAAGCAGATGAGGATGGTGATGGGCTCTGGCTGCAGTCTGGCTCCACTGGTCTGGTGTAGAACAGGATCTCTGGAGGCTGTTTGTAACTGTGGTCACAAAATTCAATGTTCTGGGAGAACGGGAAGCAGCTCAATTTTTTGGGGCCTCTTACATAGCTCAAGGTCTGGGCCCCAGGGCCTGACGGTGAGTATGCCCATAAAGCCCACCCATAAGTCCACCTAAGTGTTCCACTCATGAGTCCGCTCACAGGGAGTAGAGTGTGTAGGGGATGTGTTATGTGTTGTGTAGAGGATCTAATGTGTGTGCATATGGAATGTAGTGTGTAGGGATACCAGTTTGTGTAGGTGATGCAGTGTGTTTGTGTGTAGTGGAAGCAGTGTGTTTTTGTGTAAGGGATATAAAGTGTTTGTGTATAAGGGATGTATTGTGTGTTTCTTGTTGTGTGTAAGGGATGCATTGTGTGAATCTGTGTTTGTATGCATAAGGGATGCAAAGTCTGTTTCTGTGTATGTAAGGGATGCAGTGTGTGTGTCTGTAAGGGGTCCGTTGAGTGTGGGTAAGAGATGCATTGTGTTTCTGTGTGTGTGTAAGAGAAGCAGTGTGTGTTTGCATGTGTGTTTAAGGGATGCATTGTGTGTTTCTGTGTATATGTGCAAAGGATGCATTGTCTTTATGTGTAAGGGTTGCATTGTGTGTTTCTCTGTGTGTAAGGGAAGCATGTTGTGTTGTTGTGTGTATAGGGATGCATTGTGTGTGTGTGTGTGCGCGTGGTGTGAAAGAGCTCCCTGTCCTATAGAGCTCTCCCTTCCATTCCTTAGAGATCTCCCCTGCCCCTTAGTGGTCTCTCCTCTCCCCCCCCACCTCCCTTAGTGGTCTCCTTTTCTCCCCGACTTTCCATTAGTGGTCTCTCCTCTCCCCCCACCCTCCCCTAGTGGTCTATCCTCCACCCCCCTCCTTTAGCAGTCTCTCCTCACACCCCTCCCCTAGTGGTCTCTCCACCGCCCCCTCCCTCCTTTAGTGGTCTCTCCCTCCCCTACGTTCTCATCTCCCACCCCCCATGTTCTCCTCTTATTCCCCCTCCCCGTGTTCTCCTCTTCTTCTCCCCCGTCCCTGTAATCTCTTCTTCTCCTCCCTTGTAATCTTCTCTTCTTCTCCCCCCTCCCTGTAATCATCTCCCCCCTCCCTCCCTGTAATCTTCTTCTTCTCCCGCCTCCCTCCAATCTTCTCCACTCCCTCCCTGTAATCTTATCCCCCCTCCCTGTAATCTTCCCCCCTCCCTGTAACCTTCTCCACTCCCCCCTCCCTCCTTGTAATCTTCT
>OW240920.1:23530711-23544283 GCA_933207985.1 Pelobates cultripes | reverse complement strand
GCAGCTCCTGCTGCGCATGCGCATTCAGCCGAAGAGGAGGAGAGGAGGAGGAGAGCTCCCCGCCCGGAGCTGGAGAAAGAGGTTTTACCCCTTCCTCTCCATCCAGCCCGGCGGGAGTATGTTTTCCTGGCACTATAGTGGTCCTTTAACACCACTACTCCTCTATAACATGGGTCAAATAGGCAGGTCAGAACTTTCCAAAATGCATCCATTTTGTTTTATGTTAACCTAACAATCTTGGTGCATCAACCTTGAGAATCTATGATTAACGACGATGACTGGAACTAAACTTGGTTTTGACCAAAAACTTTGTAGTTTGCTTTGGTTAGTCCACACTCAGGTCTCATACACATTGTAACTCAGTTTTTTTCCATTCTCAGCTGTCTTAGAGTTTATTTGGTTTCTTTGTGTATAAATAGCAGCTTGCTAAGAGTAAGTCAAACCAGTAATCCATATGAAGGGACTTTCCTCACTGAACCTAGATCTCTCATGTAGAAGCGATCTGCTAGCATTTTGGTTCTGGATGTCAGTTGTGACTGGGATTGGTGTGATATACATATCGAATAGGTTCCCTGTAAAATGTGAGCAAAAACATGTTTGAAACCTAAGATGGGACTAACGTATGACTGCCATAATTTCTCTTTGTCTCCAGAGTCACTCATCAGGCTACATCTTTCCTTACTGACTGATTACACCCATTCTGGAAAACATCTTCTAGTCGACATTCCCTATATAGCCCGAGGTAATTTTTTTAAAGGATAATTATTTCTAGATACTATTTCACATAGTTTAGGAGGCTGAAAAGACACATACGTCTATTAAGTCCAGCCTATGCACATCTGTTTTTGCTGTTGATTCAAAAGAAGGCAAAAAACCCCAGTTTGAAGTGCTTCCAATTTTGCAACAAACTAGGGGGGGAGAAATCCGTTTTGACCCCAGACTAGCAGTCAGATATCTCCTTGGATCAAGAAGCTATTACCCTACTAATTAAAAATGAAATCTCTGAATATTATGTTTTAGCAACTATTCATTGAATTGCTGTTTATGGATCTGTGTAGACTCTGATAAAACCACCTCTTCAGGCAGAGAATTCAACATTCTTATAGTTCTTACTGTAAAAAAAACAACTTAATTTGACATAGACTTAATCTCCTTTCTTCCAGTCTAAATTTGTGACCTTGTGTTTTATGTATAGTCCTGTTTGTGAATAGATTCCCAGACAGATTCGTACTGGCCCCGAATATATTTGTACAATACTATCACATCCCCTCTGAGGCGCCATTCTTCTAAAATAAAGAGATTTAAATTTGTTAACATTTCTTCATAAGTAAAATGTTCCATTCGGTTTATAAATTTTGGAGCCCACCTCTGCACTTTTTAGAACAGGTACCAAAAATTGCACAGCATATTCAAGGTGTGGTCTTGTCTGTGATTTCAAAGAGACAACATTATATTTTCATCTTGTGCATGACAGTACCTTACTGGCCTTAGTAACTGCCGATTGACATTGCATATTGTTGTTAGTTTGTTGTCTTTACCAATTCCCAAATCCCTCTCAGGTGTTGTTATCTCTAATTTACTCTCATTTAGGGTATAAGGTGCTTGTGCATTCTTTACCTTAAAGGACCAAGCTAGGCACCCAGACCACTTCAGCTTAATGAAGTGGTCTGGGTGCCAGGTCCTTCTAGGGTTAACCCATTTTTTAATAAACATAGCAGTTTCAGAGAAACTGCTATGTTTATCAATGGGTTAAGCCTTCCTCCAAATCCTCTAGTGGCTGTCTCATTGACAGCCGCTAGAGGCGCTTGCGTGCTTCTCACTGTGAAAATCACAGTGAGAGCACGCAAGCGTCCATAGGAAAGCATTATGAATGCTTTCCTATGCGACCGGCTGAATGCTCGCGCAGCTCTTGCCGCGCGTGCGCATTCAGCCAACGGGGCGGATCGGAGGAGGAGAGGAGGCAGAGAGCTCCCCGCCCAGCGCTGGAAAAAGGTAAGTTTTTCCCCCTTTCCCCCTTCCAGAGCCGGGCGGGAGGGGATCCCTGAGGGTGAGGACACCCTCAGGGCACTATAGTGCCAGGAAAACGAGTATGTTTTCCTGGCACTATAGTGGTCCTTTAAGGTGGATAAACTTTCATTTTTGTACATTAAATTTCATCTGCCTTTTGCGTGCCCAGTCCCCCAATCTAGCTAAATCCCTCTGCAACAAAGCAATATCCTGCTCACATTGTATTAATTTATAGTTTTGTGTCAAATGCAAACACTGAAACATGGCTTCCAATGCCTATTTCCAGATAATTTATAAATATGTTAAATAAAAGCAGTCACAGAACCCTAAGGGATACCACTTACCACTTTTGTCCTACTTGAAAATGTACCATTAATGACAACTTTCTTTACTTTATCTTTAAGCCAATGTTCTACCCAAGAACAAGAATTTTCATCTAGGCCAATTTCTTTTAGTTTGAAGACTAATCTATTGTGAAACCGTATCTAACACCTTGGCTAAATCCAAGTAGATCACATCCACTGCAACACCCAGATCCAGTGGCGTACATACTAGGGTCGCACCCCTGCGACCCGGTATGTAGCCACAGGGCCAGCCTCTTCTCCTGGGGGGCCCAGGAGCCAGCCACCTCAGGGCCCCCCGAGGCTGGCCCTGCTGACCCCAGTGGGCGGGCTGTTTGGGTGGCCGGTGCGCGAGGGAGCACTCTCCCCTCAGTGCTTCCTCTTCCGCTCCCTCGCGCGCCGCACTGATACCGGAGCCGGACGATGACGTCATCTTCCGGCTCCGGCATCCCTACGCGGCGCGCGAGGGAGCTGAAGAGGAAGCACTGAGGGGAAAGTGCTCCCTCGCGCGCCAGCCACCCAAACAGCCGCCCGCCCGCCCAGGAGCCCAGCAGCAGCACCACTGGACCCTAGGGAATCCCCCCAGCACCCCAAAAGGTAAGGAGGCTGGGGGGATTCAATTTAAAAAAAAAACATGTATTAGTGTGTGTTAGTGTGTGTGTGTGTTAGTGTATTAGTGTGTGTATGTTAGTGTGTGTGTGTGTTAGTGTGTGTGTTAGTGTGTGTGTATTAGTGTTAGTGTGTGTGTTAGTGTGTGTGTAAGTGTTAGTGTGTCTGTTATTGGGTGTGTCTGTTATTGGGTGTGTCTGTTACTGAGTGTGTCTGTTACTGAGTGTGTCTGATGTCTGTTAGTGAGTGTGTGTTTGTCAGTGAAAGTGTATGTTTTGTAAGTGAGTGTGTATGTAAGTGTCGCTGAGTGTGTCTCTGTTAGTAAATGTGTGTGTCTGTTTGGTAGTGTGTATGCGTCTGTTCGTGAGAGTGTGTGTCTTCAGCATTTACCTTCCTCCAGCGCCGGAATTCCTTGGCGCTGGGGATCTCGCCGCCTCTCAGCTCCGAATGCACATGCGCAGCAAGAGGCGCGCTTGCGCATTTAAACCGCCCATAGGAAAGCATTACTCAATGCTTTCCTATGGACGTTCAGTGTCTTCTCACTGTGATTTTCACAGTGAGAATGGCGGAATCTCCTCTAGCGGCTGTCAATGAGACAGCCACCAGAGGCTGGATTAACCCTCAGTGAAACATAGTCGTTTCTCTGAAACAGCTGCAGGGTTAAAACTAGAGGGACCTGGCACCCAGACCACTTCATTGAGCTGATGTGATCTGGGTGTCTGTAGTGGTCCTTTAGATGTGTGTGCAGTGTACTGCATTTGTGGGGTCGCAGCCCTGCGACCAGGTGCCCGCCGCCATGTGTTGCGGCCCCGACGCGCGCCGAGTAAGCTGGCTTACTCGGCGCGGGAGGGGGGCCCACGGATCAATTTTTGCACCGGGGCCCCATGGGTCATGTGTACGCCACCGCCCAGATCTATACTTCTACTTACTTCTTTGTTGAATGCAATTAAGGTAGTTTGACACGACCTATGTTTCATAAAACCATACTGATTATTGCTGATAACAGTATTCGTCTCAGTGAATTCCTGCCTATTATCCCTTTAAATACTTTCCCAGCCACAGAAGTTGAGGTCTATAATTTCCAAGTAAAGACTTTGAACACTTTTTGAATACTTTAAACCCTCTTTAATCCTATTATTATGGACCAGTCATAGAAACCAGATAGATATTTCTTTATCAGCTGCATCAGATTTTAAAGTAATTGAATACATTTTCCATGTCATTACATTTATTATTTTTACCTTTATTTCATTATATTTATTATTTTTGATGAATCTATGGGAGGCAAACCATATGACACAATCTATTCACCTTTATATTTAGCTAGGAAACGCAAGATATTTTGTATCTTCTAGATCTGTCATGTAGGCAGTTCTGGATTTGACTTGACATGGAAGTCTTGCAAATAATATTTTATGGACCATATTCCTCTCGGCACAAACAGTTTCTGGAGCCAAGTGGTATATTATCATGAAGATCTTTTTGCAAAATTCTATTTAGAACGTCTAACAAGACAGTGAACAGAGGGTCCCATAATAGTGGGATGAAAAGGGTCTTCTGTGTTCTAAAAGCACCATAACCGTGACGTTCATATTTTCATAGATTTTGAATATATATTTATAAGAGGATTGTACTGATAAACCACTAATCTCATGCACAATTGCACATCAATACTCAAACTCAGCAATTTGAAATAAGAAAACAGTTTTATTATTATAATACCAGAAAAAACAGAAAATTAACTAAATGAAATAATATGTGAATTCTCATTGTAACCTTTCTCATTTATTAATCCCTGGACAAGGCAATCCATTTCACCATAGAAACGGAGAGGGATTCCACCTTTGAATATGGTATGAATGAAGGGAGGAGTGATGGGAGTGGTAGTTGGTTGTCCTTATTCGTGCTGAATTGAAAGACTGGAAACGATACTAATGAAGAGAGCAGTCGATTGGTAATCTTTAATTTTGTTTGACTCCTGTTTTTTTCTGTGGAACCTGAACACTGTAAAAATAAACAAAACATGTTATTTATTTAATAACAAAACTTTATAGTAAATTGCCAGAACTAAAGAGCAACTTGTTCATTTGTAAATTGAATGAAAAAGGGGATTGCTCATTTTGGACTTTACTAGTGCAATTCACCAGGTCATCTATTTTGGACTAACATTTTTAATTTCCCTTTACATGGGTCACCAGAACAATTGCAGCTTATTGCATTCATTCTGGTGAATAGAATCATTCCCTTTAGGTTTTTTGCAGTAAACACTGTCTTTTCAGAGAAAATGCAGTGTTTACATTACAGCTTAGAGATAACTACACTAGCCACTGCTCAGATGGCTGCTAGAGGTGCTTCCTGGGGCAGTCCTGATTGAGTCAATGCATCTCTATGAGGAGATGCTGATTGGCTAGAGCTTTGTTTGGCTTGTGCTGGCTCTGCCCCTGATCTGCCTCCTTTGCAGTATCAGCCAATCATATGGGAAAGCATTGTGATTAGCTCCGAGAATCACTTCTGATGATGTCAGCCTAGCAAGCAGATCAAGGGCAGAGCCAGCAGCTGCAGACTGGAATAAAAGTAAGCTTTTGCTTATTTTAGGAGGACACAGGCAGAGACGGGGGCTAGATAGTTGTTTTAACACTATAAGGTTAGGAATACATGTTCCTGACCCTATAGTGTTCCTTTAAATTTCAGTTGTCCACAGTCCCTGGCATAGTGAATCTTTCGACTGATTAATTTATTTGTGTTTTCATCTTATTTAATTTATATTGCTCCAGGAAAACGGCATTAAGTAGCAAGGGAGAGGTGACATAATGTTCCTATGTGAGTATTCTGAACACAAATCATGATCTGAATTCTAATTATATTCTGGCTGAAAGAAAACACAAACTTCCCAGATAGAATTCTGCTCCACTATTTCATTCTTTCAAACTAATAATCTGGGATTTATTCTTCTCCTATCGCTATAGATCTACTTACTGAATGTCTCTATAATGCAGACCCTCTCATAACGCTTATATCCACATTTCAACTTTTAGTGTTCATAGAAAAACTCTTCAAATTTGGGATTACTCACATATAACAAAACTATTATAGTTTAATTTAATTTAATTATTTTGCTTTATACACTGATCAGCCAGAACATTAAAACTACTGACATGTGAAGTGAATAACATTATTATATTGTCACAATGGCACCTGTCAAGGGGTGAGATATATGAGGAAGCATATGAACTGTCAGTTCTTGAATTTCACTTGCTGGATGCAGAAAAATGGGCAAGGGAAAAGATCTGAGTGACTCTGACAAGGGCTAAATAGTGATGGCTAGGTGACTGGATCCGATCATCTCCAAATCGCCAAGTCTTTTGGAGTGTTCCAGGTATATAATGGTTTGGACCTAACAAAAGTGGTGCATGGCCATGGTCATTGGTGCCCAAAGCATTACAAATTATACAACTATAATGAATTGTAAGAAATACATTACATATGTCATTATATGTAACGAGAATATACCCCTACACGCAGGATCCAGCTAAACAGAGGCAAATACAGAGGAAAGATACGTCTACCGGACCTTAGAATGGCCGGACTCGACGTATATGAGAGGAGACAGAGCCAGGAACAAACCGAGGTCAAGGGCACAGAGAGACAGCGTAAACTAGGACAAGCCGGGGTCTGGTACACGGAAAACAGCAAGCTGGCAAACAGTACAGAGAAGGATAAAGCGAAAACGAAGTCAGAATACGAAGCCAAAGTCAATACGAGAAAACACAACTGAACACCACAAGCGCTAAAGGGAACTGAGACAGAAACCACGATAGGGCAACGAGCTAAGGGAAAAAGGTAAGTTTAAATAGCTTTTAAACGAAAGTGATTGGCTCCTGTCACTTCCACACCCCCTATAGGTAATTGTATAGGGAGGGTGGTATGACAGGAGCCAATGGGAGCCTTTTGGCAATTAGGCTCCCACTGTCTCTTTAAGAGCGCGCCCGAGACTCGCGGCGCGCTCTTAGTTTCAGGCAGGACACGTGGCCGCTTCACGCGGTCACTGCCCGCCTTCCATCCAAAGCAGTCGGATGAGCCGCGCGCGGCTCGTGCAGCCGCAGGACCGCGCGCGGCTTGAAGAGAGGACCGCGACCGGCCCCCGGTTAAGGTAAGTAACGCTACAGTACCCCCCCTGAGGACACGCCCCCGGGCGGGTAGGACCAGGCCTGGCAGGAAAACGAGAATGGAAAGAGCGCACAAGACGGGGAGCATGGACAGCATCAGCCGAAATCCAACTGTGCTCCTCAGGCCCATAACCCTTCCAATGTACCAAGTACTGAAGTCGACCCCTAAGGAAACGAGAGTCAAGAACAGCAGACACTTCAAACTCCTCATGACCCTCCACCGAGATAGGAGGGGGAGGAGGAGTATGCCGGGTATAGCGGTTGCGTACGAAAGGTTTCAACAATGAGGTGTGAAAAACATTAGGAATACGTAGATTCTTAGGCAGGCCTAAGGCATAAGAAACAGGATTAACCTTATGTATAATACGATAAGGTCCAATGAAGCGGGGAGCCAATTTCATAGAAGGCACCCGGAGACGAATATTCCGCGTGGAAAGCAAAACCCTGTCCCCCACAACATAGGACGGAGCTGCTCTGCGATGCTTGTCAGCCTGAGCCTTCTGGCGAGTAGCAGAGTCCACCAAAGAACGCTGAACCTGCTCCCAAGTATTACGCAAACCAGCCAAATGCTCATCCAGAACTGGCATGCCCTGTGAGGAGAATGCAGCCGGAAGAACAACGGGATGCTGGCCATAGACAACGTAAAAAGGGGTCTTGCCGGAAGAATCATGAGTGGCGTTATTCCGAGCAAATTCAGCCCAAGGAAGCAGGTCAGACCAATTGTCCTGATGGTGAGACACAAAACAACGGAGGTATTGCTCCAGAGACTGGTTGGCACGTTCAGCAGCCCCATTAGACTGGGGATGATAAGCGGAAGAAAATGAGAGAGAAATACCCATTTCTGAACAAAAGGCCCTCCAGAACCTGGAAATAAATTGGCTACCCCTATCGGATACAATAGATACGGGAATCCCATGTAATCTAAATACTTCTCTAGCGAAGATATGAGCCAGTTCCTTGGATGTGGGCAACTTGTGAAGAGACACGAAGTGAGCCATTTTGGAGAACCGATCCACTATCATCAGGATTACTGTGTTACCATTTGAAGGGGGTAATTCAACAATAAAATCCATGGACAGGTTAGACCAAGGTCTCTCGGGAACGGGTAACGGATGCAACAGCCCACAAGGAACTCTACGGGAGGATTTCATACAGGCACAAGTAGTACAAGCACTTATATAGTCAGTGACATCCTTTCGTAAGGAATCCCACCAAAAATACCGAGAAACAGCTGACACCGTTTTGGAAATACCAGGATGTCCAGCAGTCTTAGTATCATGATATAATGACATAATATCCCGTCTCTCAGGAACATCAACGAACAGTTTATCATTAGGCCTCTCGCTAGGTGCCATGCTTTGTTTCGCTTGTATGGCCTGCAAGAGGGACGAGGAAATAGACAAAATAGTAGTAGCTATTATCCTGTCTGGGGGAATGACAGGAGTAACATCAATCTCCTGTTTGTCAGTAGTTTCGAACTGTCTGGACAGAGCGTCTGCTTTAGTGTTGCGATCACCTGGCCTATAGGTGATAATAAAATTGAAACGGGACAAAAATAGTGACCACCTAGCCTGCCTGGAAGACAATCTTTTGGCTTCGCTAAGGTAGGATAGGTTCTTGTGATCCGTAAAAATGAGGATAGGATCCTTAGTTCCTTCTAACAAATGTCTCCACTCTTTAAGTGCTAAAATAATAGCAAGGAGTTCGCGATTACCCACATCATAATTTTTCTCTGCTTTGGACATTTGTTTAGAAAAGAAGCCGCATGGATGCAATGGCTTTTCAGGCGACTCTCTTTGGGATAAGACAGCACCTACCCCAATATCCGAAGCATCAACTTCAAGAATATAGGGCAGTGAGGGGACAGGATGCTGTAAAATAGGTGCAGAGGCGAACGTAGTTTTAAGAAATTCAAAAGCCTGAAGTGCCTCGGTAGACCAAACACGAGTATTGCCATCCTTTTTAGTCATACGGGTAATAGGTGCTACAATGGACGAGAAACCTTTGATAAAACGTCTATAATAATTGGAGAACCCAAGAAAACGCTGAATAGCTTTCAGACCTTGCGGTAGAGGCCATTCTATTACAGCAGCAAGCTTCTGGGGATCCATACGAAAACCTTTAGCGGAAATCAAATACCCCAAGAACTGGACTTCGGTTTGGTCAAACAGACATTTTTCTAGCTTGCAATAAAGACCATTAGCAAGAAGGGTCTTCAAAACTGTCGTAACATGTCTGTGATGAGTGTGTATGTCTGTAGAATATATTAAAATGTCGTCCAAGTATACGATAACAAATGTGTGAATAAAATCTCTTAAGACATCATTAATAAATTCTTGGAATACTGCTGGGGCATTGCAAAGCCCAAATGGCATAACAGTATATTCGTAATGACCGGATCTAGTGTTGAATGCAGTCTTCCATTCGTGATTTTCCTTTATACGTATCAAATTGTATGCACTCCTAAGGTCTAATTTAGTGAACACAGTGGCATGTTTCAGCCTGTCAAATAATTCTGTAATTAAAGGTATAGGGTATGCATTTTTGATAGTGATTTTGTTTAGACCTCTATAATCTATACACGGTCTTAAATCACCTTCTTTCTTCGATACAAAGAAGAACCCTGCTCCAGCTGGAGAAGAGGATCTCCTAATAAACCCCTTTTCTAGTGATTCCTTTATATACTCCTCCATGACACGGTTTTCTTGAACCGATAAGGGGTACACCCTGCCCTTTGGAGGTATAGTGCCAGGCAACAAGTCAATAGCGCAATCATAGGGTCTGTGAGGCGGTAATTTCTCAGCCTCCCTTTTATCGAAAACAGTCTTTAGAGATAAATACTGAGGGGGTATAACCGTAGACAAAGGAGGACTGGTAGGTACCTCACAATAAATGGACACTATAGTCCCCAGAACCACTGCAGCTTAATAAAGTTGTTCTGGTTTCTATAGTTTGTCCCTGCAGGCTTTTTAATGTAAACACACACTGTGTGCAGCACTGGCACTAGTTCATATGGCAGATCATATGGGTGTGACTTCCAACGTACAAGACTCGTGGCAGGCCTCACTCCATGATTTTATTTGCCCTGTCTCCCAGTCAAAAATGGGATTGTGAGCACGTAACCATGGATACCCTAATACTAACTGTGAAGAGGGAGAGATGATGACCTGGAATCGAATGGTTTCATAGTGTAAAACCCCTGTGTACATGTGTAATGGTACAGTCTCATGAGTAACAACTGGAGAACTTAATGGTCTACCATCTATGGCCTCAACGGCCAAGGGTATCTCCTTCTCTCTGATGGGAATGTTATTTCTCTTTATAAAGCCAGAGTCTATAAAATTTTCAGCTGCCCCAGAGTCAACCAGAGCATATATGTTGTCAACTATACAAATCTCTCCCATATATAAAGAAACCGGGAGAAGCAAGCGGTTAGGAGGCAATTTAGATATCACACCCAAGGCCAGTCCCCTATAAGGTCTTAGGTGCGAGAGTTTTCCGGGAGTAAAGGACATTCCTTTACCATATGGTCTCTCCTACCACAGTATAGGCAGAGTCCCTCCCTTCTCCTATGTAATTTCTCAGTATCAGAGAGTTTGGCAACCCCTACTTGCATAGGTTCCTCCTCAGACACTTTAACACTCTCTGGTATATTAACTCTGGGGTTAATGGGTGTAACAAAACGTCTATTCCTGTTCTTGGTATAGAGCCTGTCACGAATTCTATTATCTATATCAATGAGGTAATCGATAAGGTCCTCTAAGGCAATAGGAAGCTCCTTAGCTGCTACCTCATCCAATATCGTATCAGACAAACCTTCCATAAAGGCAGTAGTTAATCCATTGTTGGTCCAATCTACCTGCGAAGCAAGAGTGCGAAACTGAATAGCATAATCAGCCACAGACCTAGAACCCTGTTTAATTCTCATTAATGCTCTCGCGGCATTCTTTGACATTTTCATTGTGTCAAAAGTTCTACGAAAAGCCGTAAGAAAACTGTTGAAATCATGTACCATAGGTCCATTAGCTTCCCAAATAGGATTTGCCCACTCAAGTGCCTTATCGGTAAGTTGGTGCATAAAGAACCCAACCTTAGACCTCTGTGGGAAATGAACGTGGATACATTTCGAAGTGGAATTCAATTTGATTAATAAACCCTCTGCAAGTCTTAGAGTCCCCTCCATACCTAGGAGGAGGTGTTAAATGGGCCGAAGTATTAGGCAAAGTAGATACTTCAGGGAGAAGGGGCATAGGAGGGTTAGGTGTGGTTGCTGGAACGGTTCTAGCTAGGAGCGTCTGGAGAGCCTGAGCTATCTGATCCATACGGTGATCCTGCTCTACAAATCTTGCCTCATGGGACGCCATCTGTTGAGCTAAATCTGCGGGGTCCATGGCCCTATCGTAATGTAACGTGAATATACCCCTACACGCAGGATCCAGCAAAACAGAGGCAAATACAGAGGAGAGATACGTCTACCGGACCTTAGAATGGCCGGACTCGACGTATATGAGAGGAGACAGAGCCAGGAACAAACCGAGGTCAAGGGCACACGGAAAACAGCAAGCCGGCAAACAGTACAGAGAAGGATAAAGCGAAAACGAAGTCAGAATACGAAGCCAAAGTCAATACGAGAAAACACAACTGAACACCACAAGCGCTAAAGGGAACTGAGACAGAAACCACGATAGGGCAACGAGCTAAGGGAAAAAGGTAAGTTTAAATAGCTTTAAAACGAAAGTGATTGGCTCCTGTCACTTCCACACCCCCTATAGGTAATTGTACAGGGAGTGTGGTATGACAGGAGCCAATGGGAGCCTTTTAGCAATTAGGCTCCCACTGTCTCTTTAAGAGCGCGCCCGAGACTCGCGGCGCGCTCTTAGTTTCAGGCGAGACACGTGACCGCCTCACGCGGTCACTGCCCGCCTTCCATCCAAAGCAGTTGGATGAGCCGCGCGCGGCTCGTGCAGCCGCAGGACCGCGCGCGGCTTGAAGAGAGGACCGCGACCGGCCCCCGGTTAAGGTAAGTAACGCTACATTATATGACTGTAATAAAATAAAATAGTTTATCACGTAATAAATTACTTTGACCCCTTAGGTACCAATGATGGGCTCAACCATCAGAACACTTTGTTGTTTAAGGAACCTATTCGAAAATGGAATGACCCACACAGTTTCTTTCTGTGGGGATGTGGAGACGTGCCAAAGCTAAATAAATAGAAAATTATTTTTTTGGCCTAGGGTCTACAAGGAAATGAGATGATTAAAAACGTGTAAGATGAAGTCCTAAAGAGGTTAAAATTGTCCCTACATGGTTGAAACTCTGACATCTAGTGGCGTAGATGTAATACTGCATGTCATTTCTGAATAACGTATTAAGTGGTCACTTTATTAGATAAACTTTTACAAAACAGGGTATGACCCTCCATCACCCCAGAACAGGGATGAACGCTGCCCTCTATAAACCTGAGAATATTGGGTGTGAAAATCCCCCGAAATAATTGCATTTCCTGAAATATTCAAACTACCACGTCTTGATTCCTTTAGGCATTAGAATCATGAATAGAAATTTGCATTAATGAGTACGTGTACTTAGTGTACTATGTTATCATGTATAATGGCATAATTCTAACTAAGATTTATTCACTAAACAATGAGTTCTAGTTAACGGACAACAGTTCATTAACAGACAGGGATATTTTAGGATGATAGATAATGATAGATTACGTTATTAGATAGACAAACAAATTTAACAAAGAGACAACAGATATTTCATAAACTCGTATTTCATATTTTTTATAGAGAATTTCACTAATCACTTACTTGGCCCTGAAAGCTTTCAACCTGTTTGTAATGAGTGAGATATAATGATCGACCCGTGTCTGTAACAGAGGAGAGACAGTATTCTAGTATAATATGAGAATCGGCTATCAGCTCAGTACTTAATTGGTTAACAGAGATCATTTTTTTCTCGAAACTGTATTTTATCTGTTGATCACAATAAAGCACAAAATAGAAAAACATACGGTTTACAAAAATAGTACAGTATGTTCATTGCGGTTTTGTTGAGACAGTAAATTTTACACAATATGCATTTCAGTATAAATAAACCGCTACACATCCATGTTACTATTATGTGGTTGATTTTAACATGTGTAAAGGGTGAACATAATTGAGAGGAAATTTAACTTGCTCTTTACGGTATGGAAGAAGGAGAAAAAAAAAGGGGTATGGAGGTGGGGGGACATGCTCATTATTATTATTATTTATAAAGTGCCAACAAATTCCGTAGCGCTGTAATGGATCAAGGGTTAGCTTATATTTATGAGTAGTCATATTTACTACTTTTTAATAGAGAGATTATTTTGGTGTATGTTTCAAACACTGATTATCTGTTTCTCTGCTACACTGTTCAAACCAGAGACAACAAAATGTTACGAATATGACCTGAT